>FXXK01004329.1:0-12583 GCA_900184695.1 Betula pendula | reverse complement strand
TCGTTTCACTTAGGGTCTCAGTCCTAAGTTAACTCACACCAGTTTCTTCTCTTCTCATTTTTTTAAATTCTCTCTCTCTCTCTCTTTCTCTCAATTGCGCCGCACAACTTCATCTCCTCTCTGCGTTGTCGTCTTCCAGGGACACTCTTCAACAAATTCATGATCAAGTGTTGGATTCACTTCAACAAGCACACGTCAACCCCATCTAGTTACTTCAATATTCACATATAAACTGAGTTAAGAAGATCAGGACTAGGGGTTCAATGGAATAAGTTTGTTGTTCTCTACCTCCTCACTTTCCCTACTAAGGACAAGAAGTGAAAAACACCTTGACTTATAGCAAAAGTAAGATAGATAAATAGCTCCACATGTGATAAATAAGATCATGGAGATGGTTAGCTAATGGAGTCCCTGACTTTTTGCTAGAACTATTAAAGTCCAAAATGTGTTGAATCTTACCAATCACTTAGAGAAGAAGAGCTATAAAATCTCATCAAATGGATTGGTTGCTGATTTTCTTCTTCCCATAATTCAAGAATCCAGAATTGGCACATGTTCTGAAAGCTGATGTCTTCATTTTCAACTTCCGACTGCAGGGTAACTTCATTAATCATGAGCTCATCATCATTACGATTCATCTTTATATTCTACTTCTATTTTATAATGCTAACATAACAGTATCAATATGTCCTTAATTTTTTTTTTTTAATAATGATTAATTGACTGCTATATCAACAAAATAAAATAATAATAAAATAAAAACATAATTTCTAACATTACTCCAATAATAATAGTGAATGGTGATGACAATAACAATGAAGACAACTGCAACAATGATGATACCGATAGTTACAATGACAATGGTAGTGGTGATTGTGTCAACATCAATGATTAATTGTACAATGAGCAATGATAGCAAATGGAGTAGAGCTACAGCGGATGTGTAGCATCAGAACATCCTCACAAATGTGATGATGTTGCACATTACTTGAGAGTCACACAGTCTAGCTAAAGATAATAAACTTAGCACTACTTGGAAGGTAACCCAAGGACAAATCAATGATACTGAGGCCACTTCATGCACTAAAGAGCCATATCCTTTAAAATTTTCTGTTTTGTTTTTCATTTTCTGTTAATTGTTGTTAGTTCTATTTTGTTTTTAGTTTTCCTTTGTTTTGTTTTCAGAGATTTATTTTTCAGCAAAAGTGTGATTGCATTCAAGTTTGAGAGTATGCTACAAGCCATACCTAGTCCAACTAGTTTTCTCATCTCCCTGGTATGATCTTTCCATTTTCTCAACACATTGAGGACAATGTGTTATTCAAGTTTGGGGGTATGGGAGACATACACACACTTTGTCCATATTTTTTTGAAAAAAAAAAAAATTACATATTCTTCTTATTCTTAAGAATTTGATTGATCTGGAACTATGATTTGAATTTTATTGGCGAGTTTAGAATGTTGAACACATGATCATATGATTAAGATTCTAGATCTTGTTGCTTACCTTTGGCATCTGAGCATTCACTTGTTTCAATTCGAATTGCCACGAGCACATTAGCACATAGTTTGTGAGGTATGACATGTGAACCTGATTGTGTATGCTTTCAATGTCTTGGGTGAAGCTGGGTTACTTGTTGGATGGATACCTTGGCATAAAAAAAAAAAAAAAAAAAAAACCCATTTTCGAAGTATTCACTGAGTAACTGGACTTCTTGCCTCATTAAGCAATGAATGCTCACGTCAAAATGTGAGAATTTTGAATGGGTTAAAGAAAATACCATTTTCGAAGCTTTCACCTAATAACTGGACTTCTTGCCTCATTAAGCAATGAATGTTCACGTCAAAATGTGAGAATTTTGAATTGGTTAAAAAAGGGACCATTTTCAAAGCTTTCACTGAGTAACTGGACTTCTTGCCTCACCAAGCAATGAATGTTCACGTCAAAATGTGAGAATTTTGGATTGGTTAAAGTTATAGCTAGTTTAGTTCTGTAGCCTTTTTGACTCGAGTTAACACTCGTTAAAAGGGTCAATTATAAAGCTTAAGGGAAATGAGCACTACACAGCCTGACCAAAAAGAAAAAAAAAATGCCATGGTTATTCAATCCGATAGGGACCTCAGTCAACTTTGAGATATTGAGTCATTGCACATCAGAATTAATTTGAAGCCTCATGATTATGTGTTGGTTCACTTTACACTAAATTGAACTTGTGGAATCTCAGCTTGTCATTTGTGAGTAGTTAGACTTTGAAATTCCAAATTCATTTTGAAGATGAAGTTTATCCTTTTAAGCGTGCTAATGAATGAGAATCATGGTTGTTTGTGATACTTTAGTCTTGGAGATAACATGAATTGTGCATAATGTTTATGGGTATCATTCATGTTAAACCTTCACGAGACTTCAATCGTCCTACTAGGGATGCCTAGGGGTTGAAAAGGCTTGTTGCATACGCTAAATGCAATCTTGTTTTCCACGACAGAAGAGGTAGAGTTGTTGTCATTTATTTTCAGTTTTATATTGCTAAGAGACTAGCAATATGTAAGTTTGGAGATGTGATAAGTGCTGAATGTTACACATTCAAATCCCTTAATTCACATATGTTAATCTCTTAGTTTCATTATAATATGATGTTTTATGTTGTTTTTGTGTTTTTTCTCTATTTTGTAAGTTTTGGAAGAAAAAGTACTCAATTCCATCAAGTTTCGGGCTCAGAAGACATATTGGAGAAAAGCTGAAGAATTTGGCTCGAGCCATATCCACATTTAGCTCGAGCTATCTCTTGGCTTGAGCCATATCCATATTTAGCTCGAGCCACTTTGCGCAATGAACAGTAAAGTCGGCAGAACCCGATTTGGAAAGATCCTAAACCTATTCTAACTCGATTTTGGACTTCTTAGGGTACACGAAATTGACTAGGGTTGTTCTTAAACTCTATAAATACTCCCCTAAGTCCTCCAAACAATTACACAAGCTTGAGGAGAAGAATCAAAGGCTTCAAAGAAGAGTTTTTCTTAGTTTTTCTTAGTTTTTCTTTCTTTTAGTTTTTCTTTGTTATTTTCTTATGGGGATGATTTTCATCCAAATTATGTGTAACTAATACTTTAGTTAGGGCTCGATTGAAGCCATAATCATGTCTCTTTAAGTTTTTTTTAAAAAAATATATTAAATTAAAATAATAAGAATAAAGGGTAGGGCTTCGATATCTACCGTTAATCATACTCAAATAAAGTAACAATATGCACAATGCTACAACCATATCATGACACTCAATGTTTGCCAACCTAAGGGCATGGCATCTACTCTTTAGGCTATTGATTTCCCTAAGCAATGAGTTAGGCATGTCATCTACTCTAACTCTTTTCTTTCTCAAAGGATTTAACATGGCATCTACTAAGTTGTTCTTCAAGAAAGTATAAAACTATGGAGATCGACAAACACATGGAGCCTAGAGCATGGCATCTACTCCGATTTTTCATGTTGATTAATCCAAGAACCTGTGATAGGGTTCTTTTGTTACTCTATTAAGCTCAGGACTCGGTCATCCAAATTGACCTAAATAACATATTTATACCACAAGCATATGATGATTAAACACATACATGTGAAGAATTCAAAAAAACCGAAAATAATTAAGTTAAGCATCAAAATATGAATTGTAGCAAGACAAATTGAAACTTTAAAGAGACATGATTAGGGCTTCAATCGAGCTCTAACTAAAGTATTAGCTACACATAATTTGGATGAAAATCATCCCCATAAGAAAATAACAAAAAAAAAACTAAAAAAAAGAAAAACTAAGAAAAACCCTTCTTTGAAGCCTTTGATTCTTTTCCTCAAGTTTGTGTAATTGGTTTGGAGGACTTAGGAGAGTATTTACAGAGTTTAGGAACAACCCTAGTCAATTTCGTGCACCCTAGGAAGTTCAAAATCGAGTTGGAGTAGGTTTAGGATCTTTCCAAATCGGGTTCTGCCGACTTTACTGTTCAATGCGCAAAGTGGCTCAAGCTAAATATGAATATGGCTCGAGCCAAGAGATGGCTCGAGCTAAATGTTGATTTAGCTCAAGCCAAATTCTTCAGCTTTTCTCCAATATCTCTTCTGAGCCCGGAACTTGATGGAATTGAGTACTTTTTCTTCCAAAACCTACAAAATAAGGAAAAAACACAAAAACAACACAAAACATCATATTTTAATAAAACTAAGAGATTAACAATGAGAATTAAGGGGCTTGAATGTATAATATTCAGCACTTATGATTTCTATAAATGGAAACCTTCTATCCATAATATTTTAGAATATGAATATTCCATAAATATTAGGATTCATACTTTTAGGGTTCTTGGATTAGGGTTTGGGAAAACCCTAAACTATCCAAAAGGTTTGTTGCCTCTTAGGTGTGTTGACTTGGCCTCCACAAACTAGTGGCACCATAGCCATAGATTATCCATGGCTATTACCCATTATTAGGTCATGAGTAAAATTCACATCTTTGTAAGCATGTTGATTAAATCATCATGCAACCAAACATTAAAACATGAATAAATGCATGATTCAATGAAAACATACATATAACAATCATTGACAACATGCAAACAATGCACTCAAAAATCAAGACAACATTGATTTCCTTTACATATATTTTTAAACTTAAGAAATTGAAATAAAATTATAAGTTCTACCTTTTAAAAATACATCCAATAAACTTGAAAGACTATTTTCTTTTTATCACAAATATGTTATATACCACTTATAATCATATTCTAAAATCAAGGAAATTTCTTTTCATGATTATGCACCAAAAGAAAATTCTACAAGTTTTACCATGTAACAAGAATTTAAAATTCAAGAATTAGTGCACGTTGGAAAACTTTGATACTGTGTTTAGAAAAAATTCAAAACACTAATCTGACTTTTTCAATGCGTCAACCAACCTTTTTACATACGAAATCAATAGTCACCTTAATTTTTAAGTATAAATAAATCATGCAGAAAAATTAAAACAAAACAGTCACCGCTGTAAATCTAGAAAAACAAATTTTATCAGCGAATGAAAAATAGATCAAAATTGTTTGAAGAAAACTCGAAACTTGAATCCAATTTTTCCATTGCGTCAACCAGGATTTTTTCTTGCAGATAACAATCCCCAAATAA
This sequence comes from Betula pendula, assembly GCA_900184695.1. Taxonomy (NCBI): domain Eukaryota; kingdom Viridiplantae; phylum Streptophyta; class Magnoliopsida; order Fagales; family Betulaceae; genus Betula; species Betula pendula. The sequence goes on along the minus strand of FXXK01004329.1, from coordinate 7,428 downwards.
TTTTAGCACTTGTTTAATGCACTAGAAAAAATTCGTAATTACAGCAGCCTCTGCAATAAAAATACAGCAAAAATTTTTTGCATGGTAAAATATAAATAAAATATCAAATGTACTCCTATTGATTTGAAATGTTCTAGATCAAATCCTTACATGCTAATAAACATGTTTAAGGTTGAAGAATGAACAATCAATTTCATTGGAGCTGCTGAAATAAAAATTCAACACAAACAACATGCATAGCCAAATTCAACTTACTGAAAATAAAAAACATATATCTTGAAGATCGCTTTGATACCAATTGTTGGGAATCATGCAAAAACATTGCGCAGTGGAAGATAAAAATTTTAAACTGATCTAATTGATCTAGGATCGCAATAAACTTCAAGAGAAACATGCTTTTGATTTTCACAAGGTTAAAGTAAAACAGAAGTTAGATTTATTTATAAATCTTGTCAGCCTCTCCTTAGGCATATAGGGCTATTTAAATTCACATTTGCATCTTTATTGTTGATGATCTTCGAAGTTAATGATAAACACAAAGAACACCATGAACACCCAAGAGCTCCAAAATCTTCAAAGGCTTGAAGAACATTGTTCTTCATAAAAATTTAGGTATTTTCTTGATGGTTGAACATGACAGTAAGTATGAACTCACAACTAGAAGCAAAAGAATGATATTTATCTTTTACAAAATTTCACTCTCTAATACCTTAATGCTTATTATCTATAGTTTGTAGAGACTAGTATTCCTCTGAGTGAGTTTTTTGCTTCTGACTGAGCCTCTATTTATAATCTTTAAAAAACTAAAAGATGAGTAAAATAAACAATATGGGACATGTAATAAGAGGATAGAGTTTCAAAAATCCCTAGTCACTACATAATAAGTGAATGACGCATGGGCCAAGGTAGAATACCATGGCCTATGTGTCAATTGCTTTGCCCATAGCTCCACTTCTAAGTGGCGCATGGGTCAGAGAATTAATTCTCTGGCCCATGCGTCTTTTTAGCTTACTCTGGCTTGGGTTTTATCCCAAAGCTCAATTTACCTCTTTAGTAATTTCTGCACAGTTTTTTCTTAGGCTCATGTTTTTAATTAAAATAACTTGCTTAAATAAATAAGTCCAATGTTTTAATAAATAAAAACAACATGTCTAATAAATAAATAAGCTCATGTTTTAATAAATTAAAACAATCTGCTTAATAAATAAATAAATAATCAAAGCTCATAATCACTTAGTCAATTTACAACATTTCAAGAAGGGATTCGGAAGGAAAATAGAATTAGTTACTTTAGTCCCGTGAAATCTTATCATCCAATGACTCATCACTTTGATTAATAATCACAGATAATTCCACTAAATAAATGTGATTGAACTTTAATTCATATTTTGCTAAAAACAATTAATCATTCATGACGTACTTATTAAAATTACCATATTACCACTCTATGGAATATATTCCGCGGTTAAACCAAAGATGATTAACTGTCACTTTGTTCACCACATCTCTTTTCTTGAGTATCCGTATCTAAACCTCATGATCTATCTCAATGTACTTTGTGAGATTCAACTCATCTTGTACACAGTTTCAGTTAAATACCATTGAAAACGCTTGGGTCTGAGACATAGGTTAATCATTCTTATTAATCCTAAAATAAAGAAAATTTCATTTTCTCTTTGTTCTCCTACAAAGGATTTGGACTTCTTCTTGAAGAGTAGTCTTTCACAATGCTACATGTTGATTACCTAACATATAGAGAATGTATGACCACTAATTTGATCTTACTTCATACATCAAAGTAATTCTCACTTGACATATGGTTCACAAACTTTTAAGGATTTAGAGTAATATTCATAAGTCGTTGTACACGCTCATCATTCTCTATTACAGTTATTTTAAGAATGATGGCTCACGCGGTCATGTTCAATGCATAGCCTTGTATAAGCCTACCTTGCTATATCACCAACTATGTCAACATGAAGCCACACTACTTCACTCGATTAAGACAAATCATCAAGGTTGACATATTATAGTCTAGGTAGAATTCTCCGTTCCACTTACGACTACGAATAATATTTATTAAGTTACAAGAGACTTTTGACAATAGTCTTCTATGTGACAAATATCATTGCTCACACTATAATCAAATTTAATGTAACTTATGGACTATCTACATGCATATAACTAGTAAATATATAAAACCACATATATGCTATGTAAAGCAATAGTAAGTATGCCCATTGTTTAATAATCAAATCAGGGAATAAACAACAATATTCATTACAACTAAAATATCTCATAATCAATTGGAGTTTTGGACACTAGTTCCAACACGAACTACCCCCAACATCCTTGAAGGTGGTTTGACCACCCCTAGACCAGCCGTTAAGGCCACCCCATTGGCTAAAATGGGGGTGGTCGGCCACCCCCATTGGCCCTAAAGGGTGGCTCAATGTAATGCATCAACAAAATCATCTAACTTGTAAGTGACTTAGCAGTTCGCTTTTCAGCCTTAATTTATTCACCAGGTTAAAACTCAGTGATCATACACTCTCAAAAGGATGAAAATCTATAGCGGAAGACTTTTCACTTATAAAAAGCAGAGATAGCAATACCAGAATAAAATAATACCAGAATAGAAAAAAAAACATAACCATTAAAAGTACTGATGTCTCCAAAATATGGTTAAAAGATCAGTCATCAAATAAAAAAGAGATTACAAATCCAAAACTTATCATAACTTAATAACCATAACAAAATCACAAATCCTTCTACTCAAGATAAACCTTATAGATCATGTCAATCATATCATGGTAAGGGTCGCCACCTGCAAATCATATCCTTGCTTACAAAACTGGCTCTAAGTTGTCAAAAATCACTTGGAGGACATCCTCCAAATGGACCAAATGGCTCCCATAAATCGTTATCGTCTATCAAGTTGCATAAGATCATATGTAGAAAAAATACAAGAGTAAGCCCACAACTTAGTGAATAATAACGCACATGTTATATAGATTATCATTTGTGAACTCAGTTTATAAATCACAAGCATTGTTATTCTCAGTTCATAATATAAACATGTCATGATGCAATATGTTTATAATAAATGACATAATAAAAAACAAGTGATATGTTAACAATATGGTCTACTCGATATATTACCGTTTCTCAGCAAGGTTTATATGTTCCAAAGGACTTTTGGTACAACTCCGGTGCCTCGGATATTGTACAAACATATTGTCTTATACTAACAGTCCGATCGAGTCTGACCTTGAGTGGCTCACATTGACTAGCAAAGCCGTAACTAGTGACCCACTTAAAGAATGATGTGTTGTCACAAAACTTAACCATTGGATCTAAGGCCCTCTTCATAAAAGAAAACTTTTGACCACAAAATTAACCCGTAATAATAGTAAGCCCATGACCATTGTTCCGTTTAAGACGATGCACCATATCATATGATGCACATCAATTTTTGTGTTTTTTATATGCATACTTTTCACAACTCATCATTTCATTATCTTTGTTAATCACAACCGTTTTTACAAATGGAGTTCACAATTGAACATAAATAAGCATTTCAAGAGAATTGTAAACATGAATGTTTTGCACACCAAAATAGTCATGCTATGCATAAAAATATAATAATAATAAGTATCCATGTGAGTTTTTACTCACTTGTGTCGTTTGATTCAATCAAGTATTCCTCCACTAGGTCTTCGACTTTCGAATCTGAGAAACGATCTTACTGTTAATCTTGTGCCTTGAATTAAATAAATCCTAGGCCTCTAATAACCCAAAAGGATATTCTGTCTGATTATCGAATGTTTGACCAAGAGGGTTGAATGTTCCAAGCCTGCACATCGAACATTTGATGAGATCCAGAAACTCATTCTAGGCCACATCTTAGTCATTTCTGGTTTTTAACTCCTCCTAAGGTTTCTTAAAGGTCTAACCAAATAAAATAAGGGGTCTCATACTTCAAGAATAGGGTTTTGAGGTATCAAACTCCTTAAATAACACAAAACCAACACAAACTATCTAAGCCTCAAATGATTAAGGTCAAAACTAAACAACACAGAAACTAGGACTCAATATCATTTAAACAAGGTAACAATAAGCAAAAATCAACAATGAAACAAACTAGACAAAGATAAGTACCTCCAAAGCCAAAAAACCTTCTTATTCTCCAAACACTCTCCCTCACACACTCACAATGCTCTCTAGACTCCAAAGTACGAATGAACAATGCAAAGAGGGGGGGGTGGGGGGGAAGCTCTCATTTATAGTTAGAACGTCTAGTTAAAGATTGTTGGATTTTTAGGTTTATTAAACATTATATGTATGACATCAAATGTTTGATGTACTATTATCCAACGGTCTTAGGGTTTCCACCAAACGTTTGATTAAATCACATCGAATGTTCTATAAAAGCATCGAACGTTTGATACTATCTGACATGCACATTGCTCAAAAGTTTTCACATGAATAGTGTATTACGATACGTATCAAATGTTTGATTCTCACCATCAAACGTTCTATGAGCACACTGAACGTTCCATGGGCGTCCAAAGCTCTAAAATAAACCTTAAATCTTATTAAATCTTTGGGGCATTACACTTGAGCCACCCCTTCTGCAAATTTGTTTTTTTTTTTTGGGTTTTAGTTTTAGTTTTAGGTTTTTTAATATTTCTATTTTCCTATTTTTAATTTTTATTTATTTTAATTATTTATGATGTATGTCACATGTGTCAGTTTTTTATTGATTTGACATGTAAATCCATTAGTTTCATTAACGGAGGTACCATTTTCGTATTTAATCATAAACGATGTAGCATCTACTAGAAGTGTACAAGCGGGCGGTTATTAACCGCTTATAACCGAATAACCGGACAAATCGAAAAATAAAAATAACCGCAACCGGATAACCGGTTAGGCCGATTGCGGTTGCGGTTATTAATTTAAAAAATCGGTTATTAACCGGGTAACCGTTTATATATATATATATATATATATATAATATATATATATATATATATATATATTATATATATATATATATATATATATATATATATATATTTATAATTATATATATTATATATATTTACTAATTATATATATATATATATATATATACAAATTCATATTCACTTTTTTTTTCTTTTTCTTTCTTTCCTTTTTTTTTTTTTTTTTCTTCTCTTCTATCTTAATTCTCAAGTCACAAGCTCCCTGCAGCAGGAACTAGAACAGTAGGGAGTTTCATGCTCCTTGCAGCAGCCCCTACTGCAGGGAGCTGGTCTTGAGAGGAGAGGAGAAAAAAAAAAGAAAAGAGAAAAGAAAAAGAAAAAAAAAAAAATTTGTCCCAAATTGAATATGAACAAACTTTTTTCACCCCCTACTTCTATAAAAAGGTTACCTGATATCGCCACTACAAAAAATTGGCTCATTAGCAGCCACTTTTTTTTTTGCTGCTAATGAGCACTTTGTGGCCACTGTTGATCAAAAGCGGCCACATTTGGCCACTGATGTGGTGGCCGGTGAAAGTTGGCTGCTGATGATCATTAGCAGCCACTTTTTATGGCGGCCCCTGATGATCGCTTAACAGCAGCCAAAAAAATGGCCGCTAATGACATAAATAGTGGACGTTAAAAAATCTATAAAACTAGACCGGAGTGGCTGGTAATGTTAAAAACATCAGCGGCCAAACTAAATTGGCCACTGATGATCAATAACATCAGCAGCCAAATTGAAGTGGCCACTGATACTCAATAACATCAGCAACCAAATTGGAGTGGCCACTGATGATCAATAACATCAGCAGCCAAATTGGAGTGGCCCACTGTTGCTCAATAACATCAGCAGCCAAATTTTGAGTTGCCACTGATGATCAATAACATCAGCAGCCAAAATTGGAGTGGCCACTGATGCTCAATAACATCAGTAGCCAAAATTGGAGTGGCCACTGATGATTAATAACATCAGCAGCCAAAATTTGAGTGGCATTGATGATCAAATATCTGCAGCCAAACTTAAGTGGCCGCTAATGACTTTAAAAAATTTAAAATAAATAAATAAATAAAACATTAATAACAACAACTATAAATCACTACTAACAATATTTATTTTAAAAAAATATTAAATTAAAAAACAAATTGGTATCTAAAAAACTAACAAATTGTTCATTCCATTTCCTCAAACTTTCATCATCCTTTAGGAAACAAAAAAAAAAAAAACACAATAAACAATACACAGGCTCGGAATAATTTTGAACAACAGTTGTCCAAAGATATAAAAAGAAAAACAAAATATTTGGGATGATCTTTTGATTTTAAAAATTCAACCTTCACAATTTTCTCATTATATTCAAGCATTTCATTATCTCATTCTGAAATAATAAAATAAAGCAAAAACATTTATTCCAGAAGACATAGCAACAGACTGTGATCCAACGAGAGTGGAACTAGAGATCATCCATCTTATCTCTTATCAAACAAAATATTAAAAAATCAATGTGTATACCGTAAAAAAGTTGAGATAATTATTTATATTTAAACCCGCTTGAGCTGCACTATCAATGCTGGCGAGATTGGTCCTAAAGCACAATAAAAATTCAAATTAGTATCAAGGAAGAACTCTTGACGATATCACATATACCTTAGTCTATTTTTAAAAAAATACTATACAGCAGTGCTGGCCATAACATTATGTTCATCCCAAGCATCATTTGAGCGACTTCTACCTTGAATTCCATAAAGTTGCCTGTCATGAATAATGTATCCCCATTGACCAGCTGGCAGATTTGGTAGAGGACATAAATCATTGCAGCTGGTGACATATCAAAAGTGCAGGTAGAGGTACATGAAGATCATTGCCTGCCATTCTCAGAATTCTTCAACCCCTTTTTCATATTCGCTCTGAACATCGAGTAGTTTCCTGCATCCAACTCTTATCTCTCCTCCATTCCCTATCCACAAATTAATTCCTTCCTACATTAAATTCATGTTAGAAAGTACATAATAAAACAGATTTCAATCTTATCAATTCAATCGCAACTATCACAAGTGTGAATTTAACACCAATGCCAAAAGGCTCTTACAACCTCCTTAAATCAATATTCTTCATTATTTAGCACTATCAATAGGAATGACCAAAAAAAGAACACAAGTATGAAAATTTTGAAGAGAATATGGTTGGAAGACTCATCATGATTCTTTAATGATTGTTTTGAAATTGAATGTGCCAATGAGTGGGATTGAAAGGGCTGGTGACGCTGAGTCAGAGATGAACATGGAGGTCAGGAATTGATGGTTAACCATCATTTCAATGTGTCTAACTCCTCACAGTATTGCAAAATTTCATTACTTCAATTTGTTTGCTTTGACCTTACATGCTTTTTTTTTTAATGAGGTAATTAATCTCTCTCTT
>FXXK01004320.1:0-14265 GCA_900184695.1 Betula pendula | reverse complement strand
AAAGAGAGAGATACTCCTTCGTAGTACTCTCCCCAAATGCCCCTTTCACAGGCCTCTGCCGTTTCCCTCTCTCTATATTCCATCCTCTACAAACCAAACCCTAATCCTGACGCTTACCTTTCAACCTTTGTTGCCGTTTCTCCCTCCGACCAGTCATGCTCTCCGTTCCGGTACCCCCTCATCAAGTGCCCACTGCTCCACCAACAAATGCTCTCCCTCCACCCTCCAATCCAAACCCTAAACCTAACCCCTAATTCTTCGCAAAAACGATTTCTCCCACCATTTCCTGACCCTCCTCGCTGACCCTACCCATCTCTCCCGGTTCACCTCTGGAGGCTGCAGCTGGACCGGACCTGGGATCGAACCGGAACCGGCTCTGCTACGGCGGTGTTTGACCGTTTGATTCTTCCCCTAAATTGCTGCACACCTCTGTTTGGGCCGGAGAACGGCCTGGGTTCAATCCTCTGCGCGCTCTTTCAACTCCGTGATCAATGTGCTGCGAAGTCCAAAGCAAGTTCGAGTCGCGTGTCGCTGGTTCCTTGACGGATTGGTGAGATGAGAGAACAGCGCGCTTTGGTTTCTGGGAACGTTGCTGTTAATGATCAGACGCTAGCTCGCGCAGCGTAATACATAAGATTGAATTTTGCAAGCATTTTGATTATGGAATTTGGCTTTGCTTGATGTTTTCGAATGGAAAATTTTTACTTTCGCATGTAATTTGGAGCTAAAGCTTTGAGTTTGTATCTTTAGAGTTGCATTTTTTTGCATTTGCATATGCAATTCACAAGTAATGTAAATGAAGGAGCAAGAACTTGCATGAATTTGGGTTGAAATTTTTTGGGAAATTTTCTTGTTATTTACAATGGGGATATCTGATTATTCATTTAATAAGGATTTTTTTTGTTGATGTTTTGGCATGTGGAACGAAGTTGTGGCTGTTAGATTTGTGATCCTAATGTTATGGTAATACTTCTGTAGGTTTGAACCCAACCTTGCGATTCGGACATTTGAATTTGCATGTAAATTCAGACCAATTCGTTGGTTCGGGATTCAGAGATGAATCTTTGTTTGAGATTTTTTGGAACCCCTTTGTAAGGAAGGGCAATGTAAAGCTAGCCTCCAGAATATTAGATCAGACGAAGGAAGTTTGGACCCAGGTTGGGGTTCCGTCAGTACGGGTTATAATATACTTTTTGAATGGATGGTTTTCGATCAAGGATGCTCAAAACAGCAGAGAGCTTTGGTAGAAGATGAAAATGGGATGATGTAAACCATAGTGTTGTGACATATGTACTCTTGTGGAAGGGTATTGCAGGATGAGTTCGTGCTGAAACGCAATTGAACTGGTGCTGAGATGAGAAGGGAAGAATTGAGCCCAAATGCGATGTGTTATAACCGCCAATAATTGATGCACTGAGAAGCCCAGAGGTTTTAATGATGCAATGCGGAGTGTTGGAGCGGTTTTTGGTTTTAGAATCAGGGCCCACTATCTCAACATACATGTCTCTGGTGAAGGGTATTTGTAAGGCAGCGAGATCGTTGTAGGGCTAGTAAGATCCTTAAGATGATGATAAGTAGGCGCTTTGTGCGACTCCTAACAACTATAACTATTTCTTTTCGGTACTTCTCTAAACCATGGGAGATGAGGAGGGTATGAACCTTTATACCAAGATGATGAATCTGGGTTATACACCAGATCGGTCTTACTTACCATCTTTTGATGAAACTGTTGTGTGAGGTTGAGAGATGACTTGGCAGTTCAAGTTAGCAAGGAAATGAAGGCAGGGGTTGTGATATGGACTTAGCTACAACATCTATGTTGGTTCATTTGCTTTGCAAAATGCATAGATTTGAAGAGGCTTTGCAGAGTTTGAGGACATGATTCGGAAGGGGCATAAGTTCCTCAGTATCTTACTTTTCCAGAGAATGAACCAATGAATTAAAGAAACAAGGAATGAACCGAAAATGGCACAGAAACTACGGGCATGATGTCTTCCTGTCCGTCATTCGATGAAGTTTGCAAATACATATGGGGGAGAAGGCGTATGCATCACGTGCAAAAGAAAACATCCTATAATGCAGAAAGCGAAGCAATGTCTGATTTGTTGAAGCTTGTAAGGATCCAATGAGAAACTTGTTAAGTGTCAATAATTCTTCTAAGAATGTTGGTATCAAGTGCAGACCGGTTGATAGAAGGAAATTGAGAAAAAAAAAACTAACAATACATGATCTACAAGTACGTAAAAATTTAGAGGCCAAACATGAGGAAGTAAAACTTTTTAATTGCACATGCAATAAGTTGGAGCTTAAGATATTGGAATCGGAATGACTAATTGGAGATCTTTTTATGTCTTAAAAGTTTATCCAGCTTCCAAGTATATGATGTGGCTGCAGCCCATTTTAATGGATGGCTGAAATCAAGTCGCTCAAATCAAAATACCTGTAACTGTAAGCATGTGCAGGCCGAGTTTTAGGGATTGTTAATTGAAGAACAATGGAAGGTGAGTTTGAATGCTGGAGGATTTAATCAAAAATTTTTGTAAGGGATTTTGAGCTGTATGTATTTTAGGATTTGAAATGGCGTTGAAAGGAGTTTTTGAGCTGGCAATCAGATTCCACCACTGTCTTTCAAACCAAGGATCATGCTTGTTAGAGCAGCTGTTTTCCTTGGTCTCCAGAACCCTGACCAGGAATGAAGCGAAAAGCTTTCCAGATTCCAATCTATAAAGTTCTGTGGATCAGCTAGTCTCAAAATATTGACCCCCTACTAAGCCCAAGGCTTTTCAGGGCCTGTCAACAGTGGCTAATTGAGAGGAGTGCATGACTAAAAACCACCCTTTTCTTCCTTTGCGAGGAAAATTCTTGCACAGGTTGTTTTTTCCTATTCTATTCACTTTTCTATTCAACTTGCACAAGGTTGTTTTGATAGCGGGCATCCTATTGCATTGTCAAGATAACAAACTTTCACCCCTGCCAGCATTGTTCGAGTTGCGAAGCTTGTCTGTCAGGATTCATTGGGCCCACAAAGGCCTAAAAAGTCCTGTAGTGGTTATGCTCGAAATACCCAAGTGTATTTGTTCTGCAAGATGGCATTCAAGATTAAAATTGCTTCAGTGACTTTTTTATCTTTCTTTCTTAGCCTGTTCAAAACTACTATGACTCCCATATATCCGATTAATGGTCTTGTTTAAAAACCCTTTGAAGTAAATTTGTTATTGTTTTGTTTATTACAAATTCATATGCAAATTTAGGATTTGAATTACGGATAAAAACTTAGGGTTTGTTTGGCAAAGAATTTTAAACCTTTCTAAAAAATTTTAACATTAAATATTATAACTTTTTATATTTCACATCAATCATTTTTTAACCAATTTTTTGTTTTAACTTTTTGCATCTGCATTAATCACTTTTTATTATTATTCAAATAAAACTTAATTAAAATAATTTCTTTTACTTTTCATACAAAAAAATTTTATCATTATTATACTTTATATCATCAATTACTTTTTATTATGTTCAAAACTAAAAACAAAACCTAAACCTTTACCATAAAGTTTTACCTTTTTTTTTTGGGTTTTTTTGCTTGAAATACCACACTCAGTACAAATTCAATCGCCTTAAACAATCCATAACTGTATAAACTTTGAAATTTTAAATCCCCAAATTTAAGTAGATGGGCTTCTTTTTTCTTTTGTAGTGCCCATCATTTGTTTTAAAAATGAAATGATGTGAAACAAAAACACTACAATGTATATATTGTTAAATCAAATCTGAACCATAATCCTATTCATTTAATCTAGAGGCTGATGGTGATGCAATAAGTTTTCCCCCACCGAGTATGCCACCACTGCACATTGGCACATCAAGGGCCACTTGGTCAATGAATTTTTGTTAGAAGTATAAATTTAAGAGTTGGAATCAGGTGGGAATTAAAAATGGAATAAAATAAAACCATGCCTGGAATTCTGAGGCAACCTAAAAAAAGAGAATGATGTTGTAGGGACTAGGACTGGTTTGAAAATTAAAGATTAAATTAGGGTTTGATGATATTGACAAACAGGAGATGATGAGAATACATTTGTATTTAATGGATTGGTGTGACAATAAGGAATGTTGTGTAGCAAGAGCGAGCAGAGCAGATCACGTGTTGTTGATCTTTTGACCAAATTCACGCTTATGCTTTTGGCTTTTCATGCGTACTGGGGAAGGCGCAAGGTGTCAAGTTGGAGCCTGGCGTGGGAGTTCCTCTTAGGGGAGATTCGCAAATCATTCCCTCTCAACCATTGTTCCTGTTTGCTATCATTGTTTTCGCGTAAAATATATATATATTATATATATATAATATATATATATATTATATTATTTTTAGATGTTTGTGGTGATAAAAAAATATAGTAAAATTAAAATATATTTTCAGTCCGATAAAAAGGTTTCTTTAGTTTCTAAAAAATGGTGTTGTTTTTTAAATTTTGTAATACTATTTTTTCGAGTTTTAGTTTCTCTTTTTTCAAACATTGACCTACCGCCGAGGTTGTCTAGTAGTTGCTAACCGTTTAAACGGATTGGAGAAATTAAAAAAATAAATTAGAAATTCAACTAATTTAAATTGAGAATTTTTTAGACTTTAGATATTATTTCAAAATCCGTAAAATTCATAAAGGTTTTTTTTTGTTGTTGAAGTTTTTTCAAAAAAAAAAAAAAAACTTGTTTGGGTATAAATTTTATTTGATTCTATGTGACTTCACAGATATCGAGAAAAAAATAAATTTTGGAAATTATGTTTGGAGGTTTAGAAAAAAATATTTTGGTAGATGAATATATTTGAAAAAATATAAAAAAAAATAAAATAAAATATTAATATTTTAATTCTTAGAAATATTAAAAAAAAAAAGTTGGGGTGGTTTCGAAACCACCCCGAGTGGCCAAGCCACCCCCTGGGGTCGCGATCCACCCCCAATATGTGGGGTGCCGAGCCATCCTTAGCCACCCTTAAATTTTTTTTTCTTCACAGTTTTTTTTTAAAAATAAAAATATAATTTATATTATTTTTGGAGTTGAGTGGAAAATTGGAGTTGGGCTTGAAAAAATTTGAGTTGTTGAAGATTGTTGACTTTTGTGAAAATTAAGAAGAATTGAGTTAAACCAAAAGAATTTTGGTTCTCAAACAACCCGTAATTATTAAAGTGTATACATGTGATTTTCATGTATTCCTATTAAAAATGCTGTTTGAATAAAAATGCTCTAAATATAATGTTTTCCTTCAATTGGATTTGACGGAAATTTTTCTCAACCTAATCTATAAATAATGTCATGTGTCATTGAGCATGTGAGAAACACATGTTTTTTTTTTTTTTATAAACATTACAAATTTGGAAGAAGAAAAAATATATTTTAGTTTTTTTTTTAAAAAAATGGTGATCTCACATGCGTAAACAACACCATAACTATTTTATCCCAATTTGAAGAAAGATTTGACAATGCTCTAAAGACATGTTAGTTTAATAGAGAATTAAATAAAAAAAATTTAAACCAGATTGAAGAAAAGCTTTGCCTCCCCTTCTAACTAAATTAAAATTTCATCATAAGAACATTCACGCTTTGTTAAGGAAGTAGAAACAAGACCATCATGCCATTGATGAATTAAGATTTTGTTTTAATTTCTCCCTATTAAATTGTAAGCAATGCCATTGACTTTATATGTGATATTAAAATTCGGATTAGAACCGTTGAATAGGTGATTAAGACCAAGTTTGTTGTTTTCAAGAATCATGCTCGTGATCCCATGAAAAAATTTTGAAACATAAAAAAAGAGTTGAATTTAAGACTTTAATGTTATTAATAACGAAGATAATATAGTAAAGGATCAGAATTTCCTTCAAACTAAGGTTGGATAGAAGCACATGCATTTTTTTAATTGCAATGACAATTGTAAAAATTTATAAAAAATACATGTGCTTATTCTAACTTTGTCTTTACCATTAAAAAAATACAGGTACTTCTCACATGCAAAATGACACATGGCATCCTTTTATAGATAAGGTTAAGGAAGTTCCTCCAACCTTAATTTTTTATATAGGAATTTAATAAATGATACATTGCATGTGAACAAAATGACTTCTTGGAGATTTTTATATCTCCATATTCAACAACGAAGAAGGTGACTTAAATGGGGATGGATTAGTGAATTATTAAATTTATTGTTATTTTATTTTCTTCTGAGTAATCAGGAAATCAGTCCAATCTCACACTTAACTTAGTTATTTATCCTTTGTAACCATTTAAATCTACCCTTTATAATTTTATTTTTTATTTTTCTCACGAGAAAGTCAATCTTGACATATACAATCTACTATAAGTTTACATACGTATAAAATATATGTGCATTGGCTACACATATTTTTTTATTTATTTTTGTAATTTTTAGTGAATTGAGCCATTTTTAATGTTTGAAAGAAAGAGATTGGATGGAAAAAGAAATAGAAATATAATAATAATACAACGATGGACTTTTATATTTTTATTTGGGTAAATCATCATTTAATCTAAAAGCTTGAACTTATAAAAAATAGTAAATTAATCATTTAATTAATTTTTTTAACACTCTCTATTACGTGTGGGATCAAACTCGTAAAAATATTTAATTAAAGCGGAAAGATGAATGACAAGAACAGGATTCGAACTCATAATATGTTATGATATCATGTTAAATCACCACTTATCCTAAAAATTTTAAAACTTATAGGAAATTGTAATTTAATTATTTCTTATTTAATATTCAACATCTTTTAGAATTTTTTTTTTTAATGTTGAAAGAAAAGAGATGGTTAAAAAATGAATGAATGTTAGGCTTACAAAATATTTTACAAAAAATACTTTTACAAAGTGAATGTGGCACAACATGATTAAATTTCTTAAAATTGGATTTATCTCATCCTCTAATCAATATTGTGCCATCCCTCACTGCTGTAATAATTTTTTTTATATAAATTTTGTAAGCATTGCCAATTTATACCTCCATTTTAAGGGATTTGTTTTCTGCCCCAAAACGTATTGGGTTTTTGAAGGGGAAAAAATATCAAAAAGAAAAATGGTTTGGATCATCTCATGCGAGATTACTCCCATCTCCAACATAAACTCTTTTGTTAAATAAAGTGAGCAAAAATGATAATTTAAAATATGCCGTTTTTTTTTTTATCCACTAACTAAATAATATGACCAACTTCCTTGATTTTTTTAATAGAAAAACCTTTCAAACCGGAACATGCTTAAAACAAGCTTTTAAGGCATAGGGTTTGACAACTCAGCAAAATGCACTAAATACTATGGAGTTGAGCTACACATATTCACCCTCCAGCAACCCACAAGACCCGTTGACCACCTCTCCGACCAGCCACCGAACACTACTCGACAATTTTCAATAGCCACCCACAGGTCCAGACTAGTAGCCTCACTCAGCGACCTCACTAGGTTCGCGCGGCTAGAATTTGGCCGCCTAGCCACGCGGCTTCATCACGTGGCTTTGGTGAGGCTGTTGGTCATGCCAGCCAAACCAGGCCATGTGTCAGGCGCTGGGTGAGGTTGTCGGCATTGGTCGGTGGGTGGCTGTTGGAGATTCCGGCAACATTCAGCGGTGGATGGAGAGGTGGTTGGCGGATTTGAGGGTGATTTGGTGTTTTAATGTTCTATATGTATTTTTAGTGTAGTTAATGCTTTTAGCTATATTCAAATTCTGGTTAGAGGCGTAAAAGTGGTGGTTTTTACATTATCATCCAGATGAAAAGGGTCCTCTTATTTTTAATTATGGAAAAACCAAATAAAAAGACATTAATGATTATTTTATTTATAGGGCTCAGCTCTTTTTTATTAAACGAGTTAGTGTCCGCTAAATGACCTCACAATGAAATAAGACCTTCCAATGCAATAGTATCAAAAAAAAAACAAAACAATTAAACTCAACACTGGGTATAGCGCTCCAGAGAGATAAACAAAAAGCCAGCAGAAGGGGAAGAAAAAAAAAAAGGGGGGGATCTCTTCTCCCTCTTTCCATCCTCCCCCTCGTCTTCCTTATATGCTGGGGTTGTGACTTCCTGCCGTCCTTCGCTGCCTCCCTGACCGTCGACACCTCTGTATTTTGGAGTTTTTTTGCTGTTTTTTAATTTTTTATGATTTGTGTTGTTTTTTTATTGTTGTCTTGGCCTTTGGGTAGAGGACAGTTTTGTTTCCTGACCTTTATGGTATAGGAAGGAGTAAGATCAGGTGGTGAAGAGTTATCTCTTTACAACCGGATAATAACAAGTTTGTGTAATTTTTTAACTCCCATATCTTAAATCTAATATACTCGAAATATATATCTGTTCTTAACCAGTGTTATACATGAGTGAGCACGAAGATGTGTCATCAAATAGGTTTTCTCTTTTTTTATGACTGTGTAAGTCCATAGCATTGTGTTATATGTTAATTTGTACTTTATATTAACCTGATAATGTTAAAAGCTCATGCTTTGTTATCATAATTTAAAAAAAGATTTACGCTCAAAATAATAATAATAATAATAATAAATTATGGTTAATCTAAAAAAAAAGGTTTGTGTGAAAACCATTAAGCCTTCCATATAAAGAAACAAAGCGATTAAGGTCCAATTATGTACATTGCAATTTCGAGAAAAAAGAAAAAAAACTATGATCCTAGGGTGCATTAATTTCTTTCCAAATTTGGCCCAATGCATTATACACTCTCTTTCCCCTTATGACTGTTGGTTTTCTATGTGTGTGAAATTCGATAGTCTATCAACACACACAAATACAAAATCTTAACAATCAATAATCTAACAAACTGACCCTCTCTCTCCTCTCTAGTTACCAATCAAAAAAACCAAAAATCATAGTACGGTCGTTCCAGAACTTTGGATGTCAATTACGCTGTAATGCTTCTTTTGCAGCCCCGAGGGTAAGAGCATTTTCACAGCAAATTCTTTATAATTTATTTCAATAGAGGATAATATCCAAAAAAATCATAAAAAAGTGACTTACAGTAACTTTTCAATTGATTAAGTTTGCTACAGTAGGTTCTAAGCAATAGGTTCCATTGTAGCAACCTAATGCTTATTAATAATAAAAAAAAACTCCAATACTCTCTCCTCTCACACCTCCCCAATGAACCAATCATTCAAAAAATAAACAATAAAAAAGAAAGAAAAAGTAAATAATATTATTTAAATTGTATACAAGAACAATTAAATGAAGCTATTGTGAAAGTATATTTTATAGAAGAATAAAAAGTAGTTTGATTCCTTAAATCCTAAGAAAAATGACATAAAAACTATTGGTGAATGCTCTAAAAGCATGGAACTGGCGCTATGGTGCTTATCAATATCATAATAATTAATAGTAGACACCACATAAAATGTACTAGTCAATATTATCGTTTTATAATTAGTTACCATTGACTAATTGTTTAGGAAATTTTTGATTTTCCTTGTAAAGGTCGAGAGTGTTAAATAATCATATCAATAAAATGAAGCTTAAAGGTGCATTGATAATTTCAAATTCTATTGTGTGCATTTTAATGTTATTTTATGGTGTGTTTAAATTGCGATTTCGTAGATAATAAATGCCGATTTAAACCAAACCGCAAAAATGATCGTTTGGAGATTGCGTTTTTTAAAAATTGCAATTTGCCAAACCTTAAAATTTGTGTTTTTAAATCAACAGATAATGAATGTATTTTTTTTTAAAAAAAAATGGCAAAATTGGAAAGGTTAAAACTACGATTTTAAAAGTCAAACGTAATTTTTACCAACACTTAAATGCGTTTTAAATCACCATTTTAAAATTGTTATTTTTAAAATCGCACTTTTTAAAAATCGCATACTCGATACAAACCTATTGCTAGTAACATATAGTTTTATATTATAGATAATGTTTCCTTTCATTTGTAAATATTTTTAAAAAATTCTATTGATAATATGTTATAGTTGCTTTGCATGCATACAATTATTTAAAAATTAAAATAGATAAAATCATTATTAATTATCAACAAATCACAATAAAGAATTAAAATTAAGTGAATTAGCCATATTATTAACAAAAAAAGATATTAAAAAAATGAATATAAAAACTTATTAACAATTTTGTACCCAAAAAGCGAAAAAAATAAATTTTAAATATAAGTATACGAATGAGAATAAATCGTATTTAATTATATATATATATATATATAGAAAAGAAGTACCCATTAAAAAGTTAAAAGGGGTTGATCCTTTCATTCTTGTCCTTAAAAGCTCGAAGTGAGCTTTATTAATTGCGGGTTTTGGTTTAATGTGGTGAATGGTGGTGGAGCCACAGCGAGGCATAGTGGAAAACAAGCACAGGAAGCCCCAAAGTGGTGAATGGGAACTGGAAGGACGGCGGGGGTATGATAGTAAATGTGATGTGGTAACAGTCAACGATGTACTTGAGAGATAATCTGTGCCCAAAATCCCCCCCAACCCCCGTCTAGTGTCCATTACTTCCTCCACCACCCAGTTCCCACCACCAAAATCCTCTCCTACACGTTCTTCCTTTAAGCTCTTTTTTAATGATTTCCTGCACCATTTTTCAGTCTATTTTATTAAAAAAGTAGTAATGATTAAAAACAATTTTATAATTATCTCATGATGTTGATGTGATAGTTTAAAATATTAAATTATCATTATTTTTAAAAAAAATACTTTAAAAAATAATAAGTGTTAACTTGAAACATTAAATTACAATAAAATAGTAAATTAAGTATTCAATGTCACACTTATTAGTTTAAAGTATTTTTTTTAAATAACTGATAATTTAATATTTTAAACTATCCACATCAACATAATGAGATTAATTATAAATTTTCAATCATTACTACTTTTTTAATTAAAGATAGACTGAAAATGGTGGCAGGAAATCCATTAAAAGAGCTTAAAAGGAGACACGTGTAGGATAGGATTTGGTGGCTGAATGTGGGGTGGAGGAAGTAATGGACACTAGAACGGGGATTTTGGGCACAGTTATCTCTCCAAAGTACTCTGTTGACTGTTACCACCATTACACATTTACTATCATACCCCGCCGTCCTTCCAGTTCGCCAACTTCCCAACTTTCGGGCTTCCTGTGCTTGTTTTCCACTATTGCCCTCGCTTTGGCCTCCACCACCATTTCACCACCATAAACCAACAACGCAATTATAAAGCTCACTTCGAGCTTTTTAAGGTACAAGATGAAGAGGATCAGCCCCTTTTAACTTTTAAAGGGAGATACTTCTTTCCTAAAAAAAAATATATATATATATTATTGAATTAAATACGATTTATTCTCATTCTATATTATATTTAAATTAATTTTTCGCTTTTTGGGATACAAAATTGTTCATAAGTTTTTATATTCATTTTTTTAATATCTTTTTTTTGTTAATAAATGGCTAATTCACCTTAATTTTAATTCTTTATTGTGATTTGGTTGATATTAATAATGATTTTAATCTATTTTAATTTAAAAAAATTTATGCATGCATAACAAACTATAACATGTATTATCAAAGAATTTTGTAAAAAATATTTACAAATTGAAAGAAAATCTATCTATAATATAAAACTATATGATTACTAAGAATATGGGTTTGTTCGGCGTAAGCGTTTTAAAAAGTGCGATTTAAAAAATAACAATTTTAAATGTGATTTTTAAAAACGCATTTATGGGTTTGGTAAATTACCGATTTGACTTTTTAAAATCGTAGTTAACCTTTCAAATTTTGCATTTTTTTTAAAAAAATACATCATTATCTGTGAATTTTAAAAACACAAATTTTAAGCGTTTGCCAAATTGCAATTTTTAAAAAACGCAATCTCCCAAACGATTCATTTTTTTGCGGTTGGTTTAAATCGATTTATTATCTAACGAAATCGCAATTCTAACCACATCCATAAAATAAACATTAAAATGCACAACCAATAGAATTTGAATTATCAAATGCACCTTTAGCTTCATTTTATGAAATATGATTTAGTTAACCACTCTCGACCTTTACAAGGAAAATCAAAAATTTCCTAACAATTAATGTCAATGGTAACTAATTATAAAACATAATATTTGACTAGACATTTTATGTGTCTACTATTAATTATGATATGATAAAGCTTACATAGCTGCAGTCCTATGCTTTTTAGAGCATTCCACAATAGTTTTATGTCATTTTTCTTAGATTTAAGGAATCAAACTACTTTTATTCTTTATCAAATATATTTCAATAGCTTCCATTTAATTGTTCTTTATAACAATTAAATAATAGTTTATTTACTTTTTCTTTATGTTTTTTATTGTTTATTTTTGAATGACTTGGTTTATTGTTTATAATGGGTTCCATTGTAGCAAACTTAAATCAGTTGAGAAGCTACTGTAAGTCATTTTTTTATGAGTTTTTTGATATTTTCTCTATATTAAAAAAATGAATAAATTATAAAGGATTTGCTGTGAAATGCTCTTGCCTCTTGGCTGCCAAAAGAAATTACAGCGTAATTGACATCAAAGTCTGGACGACCGTACTATGATTTTGGTTTTTTGATTTGGTAACTAGAGAGAGAGAGAGAGAGAGAGAGAGAGAGAGTTTGTTATGATTTTGATTGTAAGATTTGTATTTATGTGTGTATGATAGACTATTGAATTCTCACACACGTAGAAAACCAACAGTCATATGGGGAAAGAGAGTGTATAATGCATTGGCTAAATTTCGAAAGAAATAATGCACCCTAGGTCCATAGCCTTTTTTTTTCTTTTTTTCGAAATTGCAATGTACCATAATTGGAGCCTTAATCGCTTTGTTTCTTTTATGAAAGGGCTTAATGGTTTCACACAAACCTTTTTTTTTAGATTAACCATAATTTATTATTATTATTATTATTATTTTGAGCGTAAATCTTTTATAATTTATTGATAACAAAGCATGAGCTTTAACTATTATCAGTAATATAAAGTACAAATAACTATAACACAATGCTATGGACTTACACAGTCATAAAAAAAGAGAAAACTATTTATTGACATCATCTTCTGCTCACTCATGTATAACACTGGTTAAAGAACATATATATTTCGAGTATATTAGATTTAAGATATGGGTAGTAAAAAATTACACAAACTTTATTTATCCGGTTGTAGAGATAACCTCTCACACTGATCTACTCCTTCCTAACCATAAGGTCAGGGAAACAAACTGTCCTCGTACCCAAAGGCCAAGACAACAATAAAAAAACAACACAACAATAAAAAATTAAAAAACAAAAAAACTCCAAAATACAGAGGTGTCGACGGTCAGGAGGCAGCGAAAGACGGCAGGAAGTCACAACCCCAGCATATAAGGAAGACGAGGGGGAGAAGGAGAAAGAGGGAAGAGATCCCTTCTCCCTCTGCTGGCGCTTTTTTTGTTTATCTCTCTGAGCGGCTATACCAGTTGAGTTAATGTTTGTTTTTTTTTTGATACTATTGCTATTTGAAGTCTTATTTCATTGTGAGTCTAGACGACAACCTAACTCGTTTAATAAAAGAGTGAGCCCTATAAATAAATAATTCATTAATGTCTTTTTTATTTGGTTTTTCATAATTAAAAATAAGAGACCCTTTCATCTGGATGATATGTAAAACACCACTTTTACAGCCTCTAACCAGAATTTTGACATATAAGCTAAAAGCATTAACTACACTAAAAATAACATTAGACATTAAAAACCAAATCACCCCTCCAAATCTGCCAACCCACCTCTCTAGCCACCGTTGAATGCTGCCGGAATCTCCAACAGCCACCCACGACCAGTCCGGCAGCCTCACCCAGCGGCCTCACTAGACTGCACGGCGAGGCTACGCGGCCAGCGGCCTGGTGAGGCTGCTTGACCAATGGCCTGGTCTGGCTGCATGACCAACAGCCTCACTAGGCCGCGTGGCTAGCGGTCAGATCTAGCCGCTCGACCTAGTGAGGTCGCTGGGTGAGGCTACTGGTCTGGCCTGTGGGTGGCTGTTGGAGATTTCAGTGGCGTTCAGCGGTGGTTGGAGAGGTGGGTTGGCGGGTCTGTGGGTTGCTGGAAGAGTGATATGGTGTGCTCAACTCCATTATATTTAATGCATTTTGCTGAATTGTCAAACCTTGTGCTTGTAAAAGCTTGTTTTACAGGCACCTCCGATTTGAAGGTTTTTTCTATTAAAAATCAAGGAAGTTGGTCATATTATTTTAGTTAGTGAAAAAAACCAAGACGGATATTTT
>FXXK01004312.1:0-11704 GCA_900184695.1 Betula pendula | reverse complement strand
TGAATCGGGCCGCCAGAAGCACTTGACGCTCGTGCCGCCCAATCCCTGGCGCTAGAGCGCCGTCGTTATCTTCCAAACTGGAAGATATTTTCATGACAGCAAATGACGGCAGATCTTTTGGGATCTGATATTGCGGCTTGTCAGTCAATTGGTGGGCGCCGAAACAACCCTCAGCAACCGCCCAAGACCACTGGATTGAAGACCTTTTGTAGTTCTTATCTCATTTTGGAAAGATCTAAGCTTTCTCCTCTATATATGCTACATTGAGTCCGAGAATGGACCCCAGGAGCTGGTTTTCGCCTTAGTTTTTCTTAGTTTTTCTTTCATTTTGCTTTGTACCAGACAGTAGGTAGAACTCCTCTCTTAGGCACTTGCCTCCTTAGGGAATGGGTCTTCCAAATCAATGGAGTTTTCATTTTCTATATGAGGAACTAAATCCTTTTTAGGGGTTTTGATGTAGCCTTGATCAAAGTGCTATGAGTTGAGTAGTTTTGCTTGGATTTTTTATAAATGGTAATGGAGATTGTATATGCTTATGGATTTGTGCTTAGTGATAATCATCATTTAGAGATATAGATTGTTCTTTGGTCTATGAAGAATTGGTTAAATTTTTGAATGATTTACACAAGCTATGCAACTGATGCTTTTGACTTGAAATGTTATGTGAGTCTTTGATTAGGGCCATGCTTAGGGACCCAACTCAATCTTTGTTAGTTTTAACTTAGAATTAGATGGAAGAGGGGTGTGAAACCCTAATATGCCTTTATGCTAATTTATGATATTGGGTAGGCTATTAAGAGGACTTATATCGTCAATGCTACGGAACACCGAGTAAATCAAATGTAGTTTAGGTGAGTGAGGCTAGTGCAAACTAAGATGTTTATCATTTTTCTTTTTGGTAGTATATTTCTTGATGAGTTGTTGTGAGGATTGACATCCTTACACACTCAAACCATCATTTACAGGTGCTCATCATAACTGTACCAACAGTAATAAATTGTAGCACATATGATGCATAATTCATAGAACAATAAAAATAATTCAATGATGCATTAAACACTAAAATGATCTCCCAATATAATACACGTCGTTGTCCAAACCTTTCGTTCCATCAAGCTATGATGATTGTGCACTCACAAAAAGGGAACTGCGGCGTTTTTTTACTGGCGTTTATAATAAACGCCGAAAAAAATATTTTTTTGGCGATTTCTATACTGGCATAAGAGGATACGCCAGTCTAAGGCCTTTTTTTCCCTTTTGGGCGTTTTTAATAATAAAACGCTAGTAAAATTTTTTTCTGGCGTTTCTATACTGGGCGTATGAGGATACGACAGTTAAAATGAAATTTTCACGAAAAAGTCAAGTCCTCGCCTAGCAATTGCGCGCTTGGGGTTTTGCGCGGTTCTGAATTTTTTTCTTTTAACCTTTTTTTCAGCTTGCTGTACGTATCAGCTAGTACAGACGCGCGTCTAATTAATGAAATATCTGGATCTTTTTTTTTTATTATCTCTTTGATAAGTTCCCTCATCTCTCCATTTTTTTTTCCTCTCTCCGACTCCTGCACCTACCGGACTCATCTCTCTATTTTTTGTGTGGCAGTGTACATTGATCAGCCAGGACGCCTCCCTCATATTCCATTTTTCTAGCTGGATGTCTTTAATCTCCTCCGGACGCCCCCTCTTCTCGCCGTCGCACCGTCACTCTGCACCCTAGTCGGCCAGCTTGCCTCAGCAGCCAGAAATCGCCCGCGTCACAGCCGCTCTGCCAAGATCTCCTCCCTTTGTGTGTTTTCCTGTTCCCCAGCTTTATTAGTTCCCTCTGCTTCTAAAAATCAATCATCCCATCATCAGCAAAACTATGAGAAAAAACAGGGAACAGTGGAGATCTCGTACAGATAGAGAATTAAAAAAAGAGGGTGGGAGATAGGAAGCCTTGATAATTTGCATACTAAAGGAATAAGATAGAATATGTAGAATATACTATTGCGCTCTGCCTAAATCAATACAACTTAGATCGGTTAGAGATCTGAATATAGCGCTTAGTTTGAGAATCGATATCTGAATTCGGTAACTCTTCTATAATTATCTTTTATACACATGCGGATATAATCATAACAGACCTCGATATCGGTATAGGTGACGCGATGATATAGAGGTTGATGTCATATACGCTATAGCAGTATCTATCTTATTCTTCTTTCTTTTTTATCGTCTCGACAGAGATACACTCCTGCTATCGCATGTTCTCGTGTGTATGTGCTAAGTTACTCGAGAGTGTAGTGACGCGTGAGTGAGAGAGTTGAGTATAGCACGCGCAAGGTAGAGTATCAGTCCTACAAATACAACATACTAAGACGAGAGCTGGAGGAGAGTGGAAATAAGTGAAACGACGAGAGAATATAAGTACCGTCTCGCTAGATACTTCGTGGCATAGAATAAGCGAGAACGGGCGGGAGCGTGAACGCGGAGCGGATGCGAGGTAATGATATTGTTTATTGGCTCCGAGTGTAGTCTCAGCGTCGTGCTGTGCATTCAGAGTCTAGGTAGATCGATATATCGTACAGAGACTTGGCGACGTGCGACCATGAGTGAGGATGGCGAGCTACGCGGGAGAGTTAACTGCTCTTCGTGCTGTGATATAGTTATGCGACGACCAGTAACACTAGGGAGGATATATGAGTTGAGGAGAATAAAAGGTAGAGAGAGATAGGTATGTCATCCTTGTGGATGGAGCATATATACAGAATCTTGATAGATGGGATGGTATTACACAAGCGAGAGAGACACGATAGATAATACTAGGTATCATAGCTCTCGCGCTCTCTCAGAGTTCATAGATCACACAGCTGTGCTAGAGAGATGGGGGAAAGAAGATGCTGATGAGGTGAGTTTGTGCTCGTCGCTGCGCATATCAATGCAGATAGATTCGGCACCTATACAACAGAGACAAACGGTTATAGAGAAAGAGAGGATAAAGAGGAATACGAGCTATAATTTATTTCTTTCGCGCTTAGATATTCAGACGCAGTCACGAATCCATGGTGCGTGTAAGGCAGATTGGATACTATTAGATGAGATGAAATACAGTCTAATATACTCAGCTCTCGTAAGATATCCAGCACGAGATCAAGGTAACGGGATAGTGCGGTGGCAAAATACATGTATAATTTGGACTAAGTGTGTATGGGATTGTGTGGCTTTATCGATAGATAAATCTTTCTTACATCTCACTATGATATGTACAAAACACTGAGACGAAGGATGCGAGAGACTCGTGTCAAATACGGAGAGAGAGATTAGTTGTGACTCATACTAATAGGCCGAACAACTAATACAACTGACAGTCGAGAAGAGGAGGATTGCAAATAGGCGTGTAGAGATTTAATAATTATAAGATAAAAACCAGCAATACGCGCGCGATCTCTCGCCATCTAACGAGACATATCAGACAACTGAAGACGGGTGAGGATGATGAAAGTGCAATACGAAGAGTCGACTCGAGTAGTCTGTGTCATCGATGTCTAGATGTTGTGTCTGTGTCTGTTTGAATATAATTAGATATATAGCGACAGATACTAGATAATAACGCCGCGTCGCCTATACCTGTTTTTATATGTTAGATTGCGATCTCTCTCACCTATAGCACCCTGTAGAGAGAGAGACAGAGAGACGAATATTTAGAAGAAGCAGAAGATGTGATTATTCTTCTTCATCCTCGCGCGCGGCTGCGCGCTCCAGTAAGTAGTCTAGATCGAACTCTATAAGACGTGAGAGCAGATGCGCTGGAATAGAAATGATGATGTAGAGATTATATCTATACATTTGGTAGTGACTGTCTGCGCCTGAGTCGTGCTCGAAAATAAGCCCAATCTCAGAAGTGAGGTAGATATAGGAGCTAGGTTGGATAATCAGGTGATGCTGCTAATGATAGCAAGCACCTGTATACCTCTCGCCTCTCAGGAACCTAACGACGCGCTAGAGATGGTAACGGAAGTATGCGGAATGCATACGAGAGCACTTCAGTGGCAGAGAGTAAATGAATTCTAATATGACGTGACCCTATTCTCTCGAGTCTCAAGAGCGATCAAATAGTGTGAAGTGAGTGTCGGATTGCTTAGATCGATAGTGTACGTGCGCGACGGCGATAGAGATTTACAATAGCGATCTAGATACTCTGCAGATGGATTTTATCACATATATCGACAGCATTGTCCGCATGTATAATGCGACAGTGATATCACAGACGAATATACATATCGCGAGATCTCGCTAATTATCGCCTCTCGCTACTCGCCCAAAACAACACTACACTACTATAGAATACACGACAATGATTAATATGTGCGAGGAGTTATAGGTTGAGATAACTGCGCCGCAGATAGAATAGACCATACGCGCTCGTCCTGCGCGCGCTCTGTCCGTATCTATTTCGATGAAGCGAATATAACTACCTAACTGATGAGGAGGACTGAGGGTCAGACTACACGTCATGTGTGAGAAGCTCTATACACATCGCTCTCGCTAACGCCTACTACACAAATACCAGAGAGGAAGCGTGTGTAGAAGCATAAGCCTTCCAAGATCATGATGCAATTTATAGATTAGCTCATAGTCTTGTGTTTCGTCTCGTCTCGCCTCAACTCAATTATACAAACAAGTTGGCGCGTAGCTCGGTGTGTGTGTGTGCAGAGAGAGTTGCATCATTTCTCTCTACCATCATAATAATCGCGTTGTATTCAGGATACTGTTTGTGTAGATATGGAGAACGCCACAGTAGAATCGCTTTGTCTTCTCTCTCACAACTTCGCTGTCACCGACCAAATGTGAGACGATACGTCAGAGAACGCGCAGTGAGGGATGATATCTAACTGTCTGTCTCATACATAGTCGTCAATACTTAACAGACTAGAACGCGACAGAGAAATGACGTTACGCGCGTGACTAAGATGTGATATATATGTCTTGACTCATGTAATAAACTGCATACCCGACATCCAGGATACGCGATCACAGCGCAACTGCATAAGAGAACTGATGCCGCTGCTGCTCATTCTCATCATCACACATACAAAACAAGAACTGATATCCTCATATCGAGTTGATACCGTATTGGAAACTCTCTTAGTTATAACTGCACGATAAGACCCTTGCCAGATTCCTAATGAGAAAGGCTCAATGTCAGGGTAAGAGGAGGAGTTCGTCGTATACCTGTTACTTGGTAGAGACACAGCAGATGTGAGAAGGAAGGATAGCAAAGAAATGATAATAGATAACAGCGTACTCGCGCTCTCTCGCGCTACACATAAGCCGATTCATCCTGTGAGGAGAGGACGCTGGTAGAAAGAGAGGGAGCAACTACGTCGGATCGCCGGAGGAGTGTTTCTCTCTCGTCTTCAACTCAGACAAGTATAGAAACGGGAGCATTCGCCTAGCGCGATAATAAACGATGACATGCCAGAGCCTAAACATGAGAAAAGTATAGGAAGTGCTATTCTAGATCCATTTGTCCTACGCGCGCGCGTCTCATCTGTGGGTTTGAGATCAAGCATATACGGGACACGCCCGAGCTGGTATAGAGAGTATGCGAGACAGCTGGAGAACAAGTAGAGATACGTGAGCATAATATGATATCGCCTCTCGCCAGGTAATGCAACTAACTAACGTTGTCACGTATCAAGAATAGAGGTGACAAAGAGGTGTGAGACGATACCATTTCGCCGTGTTTTCTATCCCTCTCGAGAGAAGAAAACTAAAGGGGACTTCCAGGTTATGTGTATCGAAGAATAAATCTAGGTAACGAGCGAGCATCGCGAGAGATGACGCCTCTGTCCGATCGTTGCGAGTGCTGCATCAGCCGACTCGACTAGAGAGAGGCATATACTGAGAGTGACGAAATAGAAGGACTGAAGAGATTAACTCATGCTGTGCTCTGCATAGGCTGACGACAGCTCAGCAGAACTCCTATGACTGCGGTGTGCGCATGAGCGGTGTCGAGCGATGGCTTTTCGGAGAGCGCTGTTAGCGTGCTCGTAGACTTTGCTCATATACGAGAATTTTGACTTAAATGGATCGTCAGAGAAGAAGATAACCTTTCCATATTGGCTATGATGTTCCATCTCTCGATCGCAGAGAACATATTAGAGTAGGCGGATATCGCGCATTAAGATGAAAGAAGATGTAGGACGGGACCGCAATAAGTATAGAAAAGGACATAGAATTGATAATAGCAGATGGAGAAGCGCATAAGATTACATTACTGAACAAATCGGCCACCAGCTTCCACTCAGTCCAATGCGAAGTTAGATGGTCATGGTGAAGTAGGGAGAACTAGCGCGAATGCTCGGTGAATACGATTTATTACCCCTCATCTCAATCCAGACGTGGAAACTTCGATGTCGTAGAATACGTTCCTATTGTAGATAGCAGTGGATAGAAGATACTTTAATGTAGGTGGATTAGCGGTCACTCACTCCAGGTTTGTCGCTCTCGAACGCCTCAGTCAGAGAAGATATAGTTGAAGAGAATCACCTAACGCACGCTAGATAGTATAGGCTGTGCGTGTTCTGCATAAGACTCACACCAGAAACTCAATTCATCTACTATGGAAGGGATGTCCAGCAAATGTCATCGATCAAAAAAGTCCTAAGAGAGATCGTCGATTGCCGGCGAGTTAATATTGTCTTCTCTCTCGCGCTGGATATTTCAGGATACATGTTGTGTGATGAGGTGTAGATATAGCTCTAGAATTCATCGCAATACAAGCGGAAGGAGATACGCGGTGATCTGATGCAACATATGAGTAGAGATCCGTTTTCGTTCGTGCTCATCTCTTTTAGATATACATAGAGCTCGACATATGACAATATACTCGCAATTAGTGATCTGGTAGGTAGTGCCAGAGACCGAACATAAATATATGTACTTGCGAGGATGATAGAGATCATCAAGATTTTCTATTCTGGACTATGGTGGATGGTTTATAATGTTATTGGAGTGTCTTAGGACGTACTTTTTCTTCTATACCGCTCTTCTACGAATAAGCTCTCATAGTTACAATAGATGTCATAGTAACTGGAATCTATGATCCGTTCGTATAATTTGCACTGTCTAATGATGCTCTGTGTTGCTCTTTATGAGAGGAGTGAAATATTGAGATATGAATATTACTAAATGCGTAGGGTATGTATGATGAAGAGTTGGTATTATAATGTCCATCTCTAGCGTTCGTTACAATGGCAGGAGGAGAGATAACATTTAGCGGTACACCTGAGTCGGTAGATCCCGGCGAGAGGTAAGGAGCAGTAGCTGAGAGAGGTTTGTCGAGCAGGAAGAATGTGGAGGCGAGCGAGAGTTGAATCTATATATAGAGATGTTATCCACACCTATATACTGAATGGTCCTTGAATGGTCAATCGTTCATGTTGTACGCTCCGCTCTTCTTTCGAGACACTGTAGAGGATTTTTCCGCTTCATCAAGAGAATGTTGACAGACTATGAATCTCAAAGATACTTGTAATGATGCTAATTTGTCTTGAAGAGGTGAGGGGAAGTTTGCGCGCTGGTGGTGTATATTTTATATATTAGATGAGAGCGAGAGTGGATCAAGGGGTTTTGGTTTCGATGTATCAATGCGATCTCTCTTGATACATTTCATGCGCTCTCTGCATTCTCTTCCTCTAGGTGTAGGGACTGTTAGAATCTCTATTTGAGTATGTGCTGAGTGTAGCAGAGACATGATACATCGATCGTCATCGCATAGACATAACAATCAGTCGGTATCGCGGTGTTTTGCAGACGGTGATAGTGGTGTGAGTTGGCGACTCATACGTCTCTCTTGCCTTAGAAGACGTAGGTAAAAGAGAGAGAGGATATATCTATCTCTTCTATCTTTTTTGCACGCTTTCGACAAACCCCCGTAAATTTAGAATTATAAGACTACCACGCTCCTTTGTATCGGAAAGTGAGTGAGAGTTATGCGAGAGAGAAAGGATGTGTGAGAGATATGTGATATGTTTTGCCATGTATGAGGCCAGAATTATCCTGCCTCATATACTGTCTTTTTCTCATGTGCGCTTCGTTAGAGATAAGCGTGAGGATTATAACTATAGACATATTTTTACAAGCTTGTGTTTCATGAGCGCATATATAATGAGGGCTGGATAACGCGGTACATACCGCACGCCCTGTTTGATTGTATGCTTTGATGAGCATATAGGCGGATCGAGTTAGGAAGATTCCAGATATATCGGAAGGGTTGACGAAGCGAAGGATGCTGTAAAGCGCGCAATATAGTTATCGATAAGACATGTCTGTTTTGGCTTCGCATAGAGTGGTAAACTATATAGCGCATTCTACATATCTAGTTGTCAATACTCTCATATCATCTTATAGCATCGCTCGTCTACCTGTAAATAATAAGGATGGTGCAGAAGAGAAAAGGCTCGACTGGAATAAATTGGAAGAAATGACTTATATAACGCATGGGCTGATTTAGTGAGAGCCACTAGAGAGATACGTCGACAGTGAACTTATTTATAATATACCTCGTAGCGTCGGAAGAATAAGGCCGATTATTCTTTGCGCGTCGCTATATCGATTTGGAAGCAAGTAAGGGCATATAGACGAGCCAACCGGGGAGAAAGAAACATATGAGACATCATGTGGCAAACAAGCGGGAACATGTGGAGCTCTGAGGGGAAGCCAGATTCAGATCGGCGCTATTCGCTAACCATTTTTATATAGAGAGAGGCTTACCGTTCCCCTAACCCGCAATCAAGAGTAGGTAAGCGGGAGAATGGTCGAATAGGAGGGGAGCTAGAGAGGCTCCGAGAGAGGGCTGTATTTCATCTTGCTTTCGAATACAAGAGGTTTAGTCTCAAAAATTTATATTAATAACAGGACCACCACTACAAAACAAAAAAAGCGGGTTTTACATCGGCCGGTATGTGTTTTGAAACGGCCAGTAAAACAATGATATAATAAAGAAACGGAGGAAAGACCTTGCCTGGCGTTTAGTGCAATCACCCGGCGCGGTCTCTTGGGAAGCCAGGAACCACGTGAGCAACGAGTAAGTCCTTGGTCATTCCCGGTAAGCGCGCCAGGAAAACTGTTCCTGAGGACGCGTTATATCAGAGACGATTGAGCAGGAAAAACCTTGATTCCTGCGCGCGCTGCCTGCGAGCGCCAGGCTTCATTGCGGCTGGCGCTCGAGCACCAAGGTTGGGCGCTCGAGCGTCACTCCTTCTACAGCATTGAACTTCCTCAAAAATACCTTCAAGCTTAATGTCCATGATATGTCTTGAATTCTCATTAAGACCTGAAAATACGGAAAACACTAAAACAAACTAAAAATATTAGATACCAATACAAACTAAGGTATAACACATGCGAGTTAAGGGGCTTGAATGTGTAACATTCAAGACTTATCATACTCTATCTTTGATAGTGAATTTATTCGTGATCGCCTCCTCCAGTGGACGTACCTCACATTGAGGGAACCACTTAAATCTTAGTGTTATTTGTGTGTGATTGTTTTGCCATATTTACCGTAATTGTGATTCTATATTTTGCACAACACTAACCATGGTATGCATGATTATAGAAGGAAAAATAAATTCGAAGAGTAGAAGATTTCATTTGGTGATTGTTAAAGCTATAAGTCTATTAGAAAATTTTCAACTTCCCTTTTGTACATGTGATGATATTGTTTTTCATTCCTAGTTGTTGCTTTTGGGGAGACATTTATTGATTACGTGTTTTAATTGTTTTCATCTTATGTACAAGGAGAAATGCTACCTGGCGGTCGTGGGATACAAGCTAGCTAGTATCGGGATTGAGCAGGAATTTTTTGGATGTATTTTGAACATTCTATGTTGTTTGTGAACTTTATACGATATTGTAATTAATATTGTAATTTTGTTTATTGAGAGGTATTTTGTGGTTGTGTTTTTAATGTTGGTTGAATCAGGTTGTGTTTTTAATGTTTTGGTAAATCAGGTGTATATTGGTGTATATTTTTTGGCAGAAGATGTACATCTGCTGCATAAAAATATACAGGTCAATTTTTTGCCACACTTTTGCCTAAAAGCGTGGTAAAAATAGGTATAGTTTTTGCCACGCTTTCGACAAAAGCGTGGTAAAATTTTTACCACGCTTTTAGGAAAAAGGGAGGTAAAATTTTTACCACGCTTTTCAGGTAAAAGCGTGGAAAAACTTTTACCACGCTTTTAGGCAAAAGCGTGGTAAAACTTTTACCACGCTTTTTGTACAAAGCGGGGTAAAACTTTTACCACGCGATTCTTAAAGCGTGGTAAAAAAGTTACCACGCTTTTGCTCAAAGAGTGGTAAAACTATTTTTGCAACTCCAACTTTTACATCCTCCTTAAAAGGATGTGAAAAAAGCGTGGTAAAAAGTTTAACATCGCTTTAGAGCCCTAAAGCGATGTTAAAAATGCGTGGAGAAAGCCCGATTTTTTTTGTAGTGGAATTGGGTCAAAAATCTTGAGATCATGCAAGCGTATTGGCTTTAGAGGGGGAGCAATATCGGCATTCGTCCATAGGTTAGACCCTCGCAATAATTATAGGGCAATGGTCATGGAGGCTAGAGGCTCCGAAGAGGGCTGTTTCATCTTGCTTGAAAAGAGGTTTAGTCTTATATTAATACAGGGACCACCACTACAAAAAAAACGGGTTTTACTGGCGTTTTTTAAACGCCAGTAAACATGATTTAAACGCCAGGAAGACTTTCCTGGCGTTTAGCAAACGCCGGCTTTTGGGAGCCAGGAAAGTGAATTTCCTGGCGTTTATTGTGTAAGCGCCAGGAAAACTTTCCTGGCGCTTATATCTTGAGCCAGGAAAAAGTTTTCCTAGCGCTTATATCTTGTGCCAGGAAACGTTTTCCCTGGCATGATCCCAGTTCTTTCCAAATCCTCTCTCTCTCTCTCTCCCTCTCCTTCTCCCTCTCCCTCTCTATATGCATCAGTAAACTTTGTTTTAGATTTTAAAAAACTTGATTATACCGAATATTTCTAATATAACCAAGTCTTTAATACCTGTTAATACAATCTCCTAAATGTCATTCATAATTTCTGTCTTTCCTAGCATCTAAAACTTGTTGAAAGCATAATTTATTCACAAAACATATGTAATTACAAATATTTCAATTTAACTAAATCAAATTGTCACAATGCAATAAGGCCATAGCAGATTCCACAAAAGATTAAAACGCATGACTTACAACAAATTCCACAAAATGCATTCCTTACAATAGATTCCACAAAACTCATGCCTTACAACAAATTCCACAAAATGATCTCAAAATATTACAAATATGTGTCTGTTTGTGGTTTTCTGTGTCCAATTTGCTGGTCGCCGTTTCCTAAAAAAACAAGATCATGTCTTCTGAGTTAGTGGGCCATCATCTCGAAAAACACAAACAAAATTAAACATCAATAATAATAAGAGGGGGGAATAGCAACAACAAAACCAAATTAGATAATGAATCATTGGATGACAAAGAATTGGCTATAGGATTCTGAGACTTAATTTCCATTGTAAGCATCTTCAGAGATATTTTTCATAAATAATCTGACTGAAATGAGGGAACAACAAAAAAATTTAAATCACATGGCACTATAAGATGCAAAAGAGAAAAAGAAGTAACGTAGTATTATCTATTCTGCAAGTATACATGCAAGGAAATGTAC
>FXXK01004306.1:0-10276 GCA_900184695.1 Betula pendula | reverse complement strand
GCATGGTCCTTTGCATCTTGGTCTAAAGACTAAGAAATAGGTCGCAACTATGCAATTTTGAAGCAAGCAAAAAAGCTGATTCGCTTGAACTCCATAATAACCACCGAAAAGAAGCTGTTGGAGGAAAAGTGCTATCGTATTCTGATAAGAAGTTGTCGAAGAGGTGCAACGAATTTCGGTTGCAAAAGTCTCCACAAGTATATTAAACCATATAGAAATATGAAGACTATAACTCACAAAACTCAACAACAATAATAGAAAGAAAAAAAAAAACGAAGCAAACAATAGAAACACAATACAAATCCAAAAAATAGTAACATTAATGGAGGTAAGCAGCGACGAGGTGGAGCATGGCATCCACATGGAGGCGTGGAGGGGGCGGGGGGGAGGGCGTTGGGGTGCGGAGAGGCCAATGATGACGGTGGTGAGACACGTCGATGGGCATGGCTGATGAAGGATGACAGATTTGGCTTGGAAAAATCAATATCTGGACTATAAGTCTGTCTTGAGTGCAAACCACCAGGAGGAGATGAAGCAGAGGCCAAAGGTGGTGGTGCGGGGAGTCTATGGTGGAGGAGCAACTAACTTTGCGCTTTTTTGGAGAAAGAGGAACAATAAACTAAAAATGAACAGTGACAAAGCACAAAGAAAGATACTGAGAATATGGAAGTGGGGAAGGGAGGAGAGAGGGAAAAAGATCTATCCCTCCTCCTAGAACACTTGCTAGAGGCTGTAAAAGTCCTCACAAGGAGGAGGGGATTCGAAAGAGAGGGAAGAGTTACTCTCTCTAAAATAAAGAGAGAAGCGGTATAATCGAGATTAAGATGTTTAGTTTCTCCATCTATAGTTTATCAAAACCAGACAATTTATCTACCCAAGGTCTAATGCATTGGCACCTATTAAGTCTACTATTAAGTATTGGTAGTGGTACTCTTCACACCGCCATTTCACACAGGTTAACAATGCATGTTTTAAGTAACTTTATTTCTTTATTTATTTCTTTTTTGAGAGTAAAATGAGTAATGCTATGTAACTACATACACATCTTACTGGGTTGATATGTCTCTTTAAATTTTTTTTTATACAAATGAATGATGGGTCTAAGTACATCAACTTAGTGTGATATGGGTGAGAACATATAGTAGTACATTATCAATTTTTTTTCACAAAGCACATAGACAATTCATGCATGTTTAACCGCATAACTTGATAGACAACAAGAAAATGAAACTTAATTGGATAAAACATTCATTTCTAAACTACATATATATTGGTAGACTGAATATGTCGTATATTACAAGTAGATTAAATGTAAGAGTAATGATACATATTACCTCTATGTCATTCTTGTGTCCACCAAAAATTGATGTAACTTTTAAAATAACTATTAGAACATGTATCATTATTATTATTTTTTTCTATGCAATTACCAGGCGCGAAGGAGAAAGTGAGAATTACACAAAATAAACCAACACAAGGATCCTAATGCAATTGGAGAACTTCTTCCAGCTAAAACCAAAGGGAAATGAGCCGATAAATTTGCATAGCTCATTTGAAGTTTGGCTTCTTGACCAAGAACCAGGCCGCTATGACTATGAGTGGCTGTTTGTTGAAGTAAATTGAAAACATGAAGGGCCAAAGTGAGAGAAATTTATTCAAATCACGTGAAAGTTTGAAGGGCTTTTGTGAAGTTTCCATTTTTATTTTTTTAAGTGGTTGACATAAAAAGTCGCTTAAAATATGTTACGTCAATCAGTATGAAATGAATGTAAATAGTAGCATTACTCTTAAGTATCATTATGCAACTAATAGTTATGAACGCTATAGTTGAGTAAAGTACTAATATAACACTCCGATCTCATATTGAGAAAATGAGAAATAACCCACATAGAGTGTATGATTTATAAAGAGAGTTATGAGTGTTAAATCCCACATTGCCTAGTTACTAAGTGAAACTGGACTTTATAAGTGATTCTATAAAAATTTCAAAATTGACTAGTCATTTTGAGTAATAGCGTAGATGTGGCTCACACTTTTTCCTATGTCGTTATAAACGGTATCATAGCCACCTAGTAATGTCAGGCTATGTATTACTGAAATACTATAAAACGTGGCCCTGAGTCCCTAATGAGGACGTCAGAAATTTATAACACCTCGGTCTCATATTGAAAAAATGAAGAATAGCCCACATTGAATGGATGATTTATAAAAAGAGTCATAAGTGCTAAGTCTTACATTGTCTAGTTACTAGGTGAAACTAGACTTTATAAGTGATTCTAGAGAAACTTCAAAATTAACTAGTCCTTTTAGGGTGATAGTGTAGATGTGGTTAACGCTTTTCTCTAGATTGTTACAAATGGTATGAGAGCCACATATTAACGCCAGATTATGTGGTACTAAAGCACTGTATGACGTGACTCTGACGAGGATGTTAAAAATTTAAGAGAGAAAGTTTGTAACACCCTAGTCTCATATTAGGAAGATGAAAAATAGCCTATATAGAGTGAGTGATTTATAAAGAGAGTCATGAGTGTTAAGTCTCACATTGCCTAGTTATTAAGTGAAACTGGGCTTTATAAGTGATTATAGAAAAACTTCAAAATTAATTAGTTCTTTTGAGGTAATAAAGCAAATATGGCTAGCGTTTTTCCCTAGGTTGTTACAAATGATATTAGAACTACCTAGTAACGACAAACCATGTGGTACTGGAGTACTGCATAAAAAGAACATTTGAAGTTTAAAAGGGGGAGTTTGTAACACCTTGGTCCTATATTGGAAAGATGAGAAATCGCTCACATAGAGTAGATGATTTATAAAGAGAGTCATGAATGCTAAGTCTCACATTGCCTAGTTACTAAGTAAAACTGGACTTTATAAGTGATTCTAAAAAAACTTCAAAATTAACTAGTCATTTTGGGTAATAACGCAGATATAGCACGCGCTTTTTCGTAGGTCGTTACAACTAATCCATAAATCACATGAAGATAAAGTATTTTGTTATATATATATATATTAAAAAAACATGATCATAGTATATTGTCAATTTTTTTTTTTTGACAAAGCACATGGACAATTCATGCATGTTTAACCATATAACTTCATAGACAACAACAAAATAAAACTTAATTGGATAAAACATTCATATATAAACTACATATATTTTGGTAGATTGAATATGTCATACATTACAAGTAGAATAAATGTAAGAGTAATGATACATATTACTTCCATGTCATTTTTGTATCAATCAAAAACTTATGTAACTTTTAAAATACCTATTGGAACATATATCATTATTGTGTTTTTTTTTCTATGCAATTACAAGGCGAGAAGGGGAAAGTGAGAATTACACAAATCTACACAAAATAACACAAACAAATTAGACCAACACAAGGATCCTAATGCAACCAGAGAATTTCTTCAAGCTAAAACCAAAGGGAAATAAGTCGATAAATCTACATAGCTCATTTGAAGCTTGGCTTTTCGACTAAGAACTAGGTCACCATGAGTGGCAGTTTGTTGAAGCATACCACATGAAGATCTGCCTTGAAAACGCCGATTAAAGCAACGTTCAAAATTTAAAGCCACAACAAGAGAAAGATAACTACAACTAGCTTAGCTAAAAAAGACGCTTGAGCAAAGCCTCACTATGTCAACCAGCATTTGCAACATGATTTGTAACTCTTTATAGCACAAAAAGGGGAACATACTATAGAAAACATAGTTGAAGCTCTAGGGAAGGCAACGAGCTGATGCATGGCCCAGTTGAAGCAAAGGGGCCAATAGTGTGTGCAGCACACGCGGCGCCACAAAGGCATGTGGACTGCATGCGCAGAAGCGGATGGTTGATTTTGGGGCAAAGAGTACCGGTGAAGGCTGAGAGATGGCCGTGTAGGCTGAGAGAAGAAGCAAAACCCCTTAAGTTGAACATTGTTGCAGATGAAAACCTAGGAGAAAAATAAAAACCAAATGAGAAAAGAAAAACAAAAGAAGAAGGGGAGAAAGGGAGAAGGAGGAGGACGGAGACAGGCTCCATTCCTCCTCCTTCAGATTCCCTCACTGTGGAGGTGGGCAATCTCACAAGGAAGGAGACAGAGAGAGAAACTTGGATTTCTGGTTTTTCTCTCTCTTTGAGCGAGAGAGAAGAAGTAT
Organism: Betula pendula; assembly: GCA_900184695.1. Classification (NCBI taxonomy): domain Eukaryota; kingdom Viridiplantae; phylum Streptophyta; class Magnoliopsida; order Fagales; family Betulaceae; genus Betula; species Betula pendula. The sequence continues at coordinate 6,124 of FXXK01004306.1, read as the reverse complement.
TTGACTATAAAGCGTTGATTACGTATCACAATGAAGTCTATATAGAGTTTAGGTTGTTATCGAGTCCGACACATTTTAAACTAATGATTTTGTAATTGTAAGTGAAAAAGAAGTGATCAAATCAAGATAGAGAGAATACAAGACAAAAAGAAATATTCTTAAAGTTAAGTTATTATGTTGTGGTAACAAAGAAGAGAAAACAAAATGTAGAAAACAAATATGCATGTTTCCATTTGTTGTGAATATGTATATTGGTTAAGGAAGGCAAATCAACATAACAACAAAACCAATCAATTAAGCAGGAAACGAGAGAAATAACAATGACAATTCATCGAGTTCCTACTATGCCGTGTTGGACAAGGATTGATACTTTCCATATTTAATGTTGCCATTCTATACTTAGCTTCAATCATGTTAAGGAATTGATGTAAACACAGGATTTATTTCCCAATTTTTGTGTATAAATATACCACCTTGTAATTGGAAGAAGAGATATAGAAAAACATACAGTTTTATCACTTTCGTATTTTGCCTCTTTTGCTTTTATCTCCGATTTTACATGATATCAAAGCAGAACACAGATAATCAAAGCAGAAATCATGAGTTCAACTCTTGATTTGTTAGTTTACCCATATTTCATAACATGCTACGTCTTATCTTGTTGACCACGAAGTTTGAGCTCAAATGAGAGAGAGAGAGTGAGAGATAGGAAGAGTATTAGAAATATTATTTAATAATTAAGTTCATCATTCTTATAAGCTTAACTTATTGAGATAATTGATGATTTACCATTTATCGACTTTAATAATCTTTTATAAAAAAAAAAAAATTGAGTCTATACATTCAAAAAGGTTGAACATAAGTTCTTCCTTTCCTTTGATCTTTCCTACTCTCTTTACTTTTGAATAAAAAATGAGATTCTCGTTTTAGCGGTCAATAAAAATATTTTTGAATCTCATTAATTCCATAAATCTTAACAAATCTATGCTAGGATAAATGTAATTTCACTGTCAACCTTAAAAAGAATTTTCTACCATGAAAAATAGTCAAATTTCTTATTAATTAGTTTACAAAATTACTTTCTTCTCTAAAAAATAAGACACAAAATGTGAATGAACATTTAAAGATTACACATACGTTGCACGAGTTCTAGATCAATGAATCCTAATATTATTAATCTTGCCTTGTCTACATAAATAAGACACAAAAATGTGAATGAACATTTAAGATTATCACATAAATTTTCACCGAGTTCTAATCAATGAATCTTAATATTATATCGCTAAACCAAACAGGGCCTTAAGAAAAAAAAAATTTTGACCGACTAGGATACCTTGATGATGTGTACGAAATCGCCTAGAGCAGCATTTTGTATGGGACCCCCTTGTTGTCTACAGACGACTCCAATTCTCCAAATCACAGCAAAAAAAAAAAAAAGAAAAAAGAAAAAGAAGAAAGAAAAAAGGAAGAAAAACTCCTCCATTTCTTTCGCCATTTTAGGACAGAAGGGAAGAGGAAAGAAACAGTACACGGACTAACTAGTTGCAGCAGTGAGTCTCTGAATATTTCTCGTTGATTTGCATTTCAACCTTTTCCCTCCTCCATCTCTCTCCTCTCTATTCAGCGTCCTCCAACCTCTAAACCAAACCCACCTTCCTCCTCCACCAAACCCAAAAAGCGACTCTGCTCTCTCTCTCTCTCTCTCTCTCTTTTTGTGTTGGAGAACCGACCCTAGCGTCTTTGGGCCTTGACGTCGGCGCTCTCTCTCTCCGTTCGAAGGGGACGCGTCTTTTGGCTTTCTTTTAGCTGTTAGCGATCCAGTCTTTGTGTTTCGCGGGACCGACTCCTGATCTTCTCCAGGTCTGCTTTACTTTTTTCTCCGTGCCCTAACAAAGTCTGTGTTTTTGTTGTTGATTGTTGTGCCTTCCAAAGTCTGTCGTTCTGTTTGTGTTGATTGTATTTTTGAAAATCTCGTTTAATTCGATTCTGATGTAATGCACTAGAGAGTTGATTTTTTGAGGTGCACCGTTGCCTATGATCATAGATTTTTTTTCAACAACACTTTATTCCTACCGTTTTTGGTCGTTTCTATTTTTTTTAAAAAAAACTTTTAGGCTTTAAGTGTTAGTGGTAATTAACTCTTGGATTTATTATATTTATTTATTTTATTTTAATTTTACATTCTTCATAAGTTTCATGGTGGCGGTTAGAAATGCTTCGTAATTGCTATTGATTGTGGTGTAAAGAAGCGGATTTTATTAGCGTTAAAAAAATAGAAAAAAAGGATTAAGTGATGCCGCCCTATCATGCTTAGCTGATCCTGAAATTATGGTTGGCTTGGTGGGAACTTTTCGCCCTTTTTTTTTTGGGAGAAATTGTTTGCTGCAGAAAGGATCTATTAAAAATGAAAGAAAAAAACCTTCCTATTTCGTGAACAGCCAGATGAACGCGTACTTTTTGCATCTAAGAGTCTAGAGACAAGAACACGATGCTTAGGCGCCTGTGATTCTAAGTTGTGGATATTGAACTTAGCGATTAAACCCCATTTTCTTGAAATTTTTGAGCCTGGTGAAAACGACAAATTTCGAGAATTGTTATGGTAGTTTCGCCCATGGTCTTGGATCCAAATTGCTCTGCTTCCCCCTGAAGATAAGGGCTGAGAGGCGTAAAAGGTGCACAGTACTCAATCCTACAGCTGGTTCATAATTCGTGTTTGCTCATGACAAAGATTGTTATTGATTTTATGATAGCCTTTATGCACCCCTAAAAAAAAACAGATTTCACATTTTTCTTATGTTTTCCAAGTGTCACGCTGGAGAGATTCTTGTATGAAAATCAAAATGGAGCCATCTGTTGAGCCTATTGTTGTTTCTACAGTAGATTTGTTTAGTCCTTCTTGTGGAAGGCAAAGTATTGTACCTATAGTTACACGTTAACGGAGATATATTTTAGGCATGTACTTATCTGAGATGCTTTCAATCATGAAGATTGGATGCCTTCATTTTTAAGCGAGAGAGGCTTTAACGACCCACTTTGAATCTGAAATCACTAGATGATTGAAGAAGATCCAGATATATTTGTGGCTTGTTTTTCTAGTTCTTGTGTTTCGTCAAATATGCAAAAATTCTCTCTCTAAGAATTGTGTATGATTTCAATTTGCAAAGCTGTATTTATCTTTTGTGGAATTTTGGACTGATTCCCCAGCAAAGATGGAAAACCCTACCCAGTACATAGGAACATTGTTGATCAAGCAGAAGAACTCAGAGTTCTCCAATCAAAACGTGCGAATGAGGAAAAAGGAAACGCTGTATGGCAGAATAGAGAAAATAAGTGTTACTAATCAAGAGGAGATATTAATCGTCTTTTACAGGCAATTGGACGTCCGAAACGTAAAGCTAGAAGATCAGGGTCAGTTGCATGAAATTGGTAAAGACCCTTTGAAGAATGAGTGCTCAGAAAAGGCCAATGAGAGTTAGTTTCATCTCATGCAACGAGGAATCTGGAAATCCGAGCCTGTGAGTTTTGAAGGCAAAGCCCTAAGAAGACTGTGCATCTCCAAGGCATCGAGCATTGGCTGCATGAAACGAGTTATCTAAGGCCAGTCAGCTTCGCGCAGGGGTAGTCGGAAGCTGGGAACCTATCGCAAAAGGATTGTAATAAGGGCAGTGGAATTGTCTAGCAGCAAAGTGGATCATGGCACTCAGCCAGATGCCAGATAAGGGGAAATGAATGGAATCTCACTGATACCCAGAAGAAGGCACATCAAATTTTGCTGAATAATGATGGCCTGAATCCATGCAGTGGTTGTACGCCAGAGTTAATCCAAATGCAACGGGCTGCATCCTACTATTCCTTTGGTACTGAATAAAAATGATGCCAGACGGCAATGGATGACAGATTAGGGCAATCCAACAGGGTCAAATTGTTTCTTTTGGCAGACAGAGGTTGGGAGTCGAAATTTTGAAGGGCAGATGTTGGAAAACTGAAAGCTGCCAGATTCTTCAATTACTCATGGTAGCCAGAATGTTAGGCAGTGGATGCCAGCTGCTCCCACCTCGATAGAAGTTCCAAGCAAAACTCCAATGCCAGATGAGGGACAGAGAGGTATAGTTGGCATTCGCTGACTTCCAAGCAGCGTTCAGTGGTGCTAGTAAGTGTTAGGCAAATGGACTAGTAAGTAGTCCAGAATTTAATGAAGCCAGTCTTCGGAACAAGACCTCGTCTGTTATAGAAGAAAATAAACAGGATTCCAAGTTCTGCCTCAAGCAGTTTCAATCCCTATGTAATGAAAAACGTGATGATGATTATGGTTCCTAAGGACGAGTAATTTGGACAACCAGTACACAAACTTGTACTATAGAGCAAGATAGGAAACAAATGAGAAAGCTTCTCCCAGCATCCAGCAGTACCGAATCTTAGCATTGAACAGTTCAAGTATCTGGACACGGGCCTCAAGCAACCGGGTTTTTGGTTGAATTGTAACAACAGAAGTAGATCTCTAAGTGACAAAAGCCTGATGAGGATCAGGTCTAGAGAAAAGGGGGGAGTTTCTCAGAGGCTCAAAAAGTAGCATCGGTGACTACAGGCAGTAGCCAGCAACCAATAGTGAAGGAGAAGCAATGTGTGTGGGTCTAGTCCGTAGTGGCAAAAGGCCTCAATATGTCAAAAGACTTGAGATGGGAAGCCATCCACCTGTGTTCAGTAACAGCAAGGAAACTTGAATTTTGAGGCACTTCAAGCTGCTCAGAAAGGCTTGGCTGTGGGGACATCGAACCGTTTAATCCTTGCTGAGGCTAACTGGTACAAACTGCCTAATTTGCTCTGAAGGTGTGGATAATGAGTTTTGGTAAAGGCAGGAAAAAAAATGCCCAGGGCTCAAACTGAAAAGCAGATACTGCAAATGCTGGATCATCCTTTTCTTCCCTACGCTGTATGCCCCATTTTGGCAACAGATAAGCTTGTCTGCTGGTTATGGAGTAATTGTCCAGGTGGAGATTTGCATGTGCTGCGGCAAAGCACCAAGCAAGGGAGTTTCTCCTGAACTAGTCAGGCCAGGTAGCGTTCTTTATTAAGGGTTCAGGTTTGGAGATTTGTGCATGCATTTTTTGCTTAATAATGTTATGAACTTGATAATGACCTAATCGTTAATATACAATATCCTGGCGATGCATCTCAATACATTTTCCCAATGTATTATCCAGTAGTAACCACTTCAATGCGCTATATGTGTTTATGCACACACATTTAGGTTCAAGTTAGCGGCCTGATGATTTTAGACAAAGTTCCCCCCGTAAATAGCTTTTCATTAATAATATTTTGTTAAATCCACCATTGGATCAAATGGTTTTCTCATAACCATCATACTCTGTAATCAAGGGTGGCACGGACATAGAAAACCATACTTATCCACAAAAGTGTTCAAAATATAGTCTTTTGCCTCTTTTTGCAGAGTTTTTTTGTATTCTTAAATATACCAAACAAATCAATTTGATTTAATATAAAGGGAAATAAGATCATAATCCCTAGTAATTTTTTGTCATTTTTTTTACTTAAGCTCAAAGCATTTCAATTGACAAGATCAAGACCCGACTTTGAGCCCATTTTAAATTTGAGGCTTTCATCGGTTCTTTCCATCAAATAGGTACACAGAAATTGTGTGAAAATACAATGTCCCTCAAATAATTTCTTTTAAAAAACTAAGCCGGTGGTGGCTAGTGGATGGCTCCAGGAAATTAACCTTAATTCTATGGCTGACCTTGAATTTCGTGCATCAAGCTTATGACACTGATTGCTCCTTGGCATCCCTTATAGAAAGTATTAGATTGATGCATGTCTGTTAATTGAGTTGGAATGAGGTGTCTATGCGAAGTGGTATGGGTTGATCTTGTGTCAACTGAGTGCTAGTTTGTTTATTTTTGTTGCTATCTCCTCTTGGCAAAAAATTGCTGGACTCTTCCTTTGATAACCATAGAGTTACATGAAGGAGAGAAATTAATTACATGGCAGTGAATAAGAGATTATAGGGAATTTGCTACATCATCTTTCATCCACAACATATATGTTCCTTTGGTCCTTCAAAATCTTTAGAATAATTCAAGCCACGCATTTGCAGGTTTAGTTGCTG
>FXXK01004300.1:0-20602 GCA_900184695.1 Betula pendula | reverse complement strand
CTTGGAATTGATATCTAGTATATTATGACAATATGGAAAATAGGTCATGATATATCGTTTGTATCGAGGTATGCTTGATTTTTAGGAAAGTGAGAAATGCTGCGTGATAGCTTAAGTATGATTATTTTCTAATTGAAGTAACTAGATTGAGGCTGTGAACAATGGGAAAAAGATTAGACTTTTGTATTGATGGAATTATGAGATTGATGTCTAAGCCTCATTTAATGGTAAAACCTATAATCTGCAAAGTATTTTTGGAGATAGGTTGCGGTATAATACTTTGATTGATGTTTCGAGCTCATGATTAGATTATGGTATTGTACAAAACTTGGTACTTAGGTAAATATTGAGATAATTGATACAAAGGAAAATACATTATTTTCTTGTACCCTTCTCATTCCTTAGAATATTTCTACATGATAAGTGTGATAGATGGAGTAAAAAGTCTGTCATTAGAGTTTGATGCTGCATTAAAATCTGAGTCACTCGATTTTTGAGGTGAGTTAAGAATTTTTTGGTCTTAAATTTCGCGGACGAAATTCCAATAAGGTGGGTGGGATGTGACGCCCGAGGAATTCTAATCTCTTAAACATATTATTAAACTAAATGATATATGTTGAGGAGACATTATCATTTAGCTATGATAATGGTTTTAGAGACGTTCATGAAGTTTAAGAGATTTCTAGTCAAAACCCTTTAGAATCTCTTTAGAAAAGGATCGTTTTCTGACGACCAATCTTATAAGTATCAAAAACTGGGTCAAACGAACTCAGTTTTACTCAAACTGAAGCCCGTTATGCTTGTATCGAAACCTTCTACGACATAGTAGATTTTTGATAAAAGTCAATTCGTTGACCTTTTTAGGCATAAAGACGATTATTCATCGCTTACGTGGCACTTTTGACCCGGGCCTTATTTCTAAAATGGAGTTTCACCATTTTGATTTTATATCATAAATGGACTCTATTTAGTATATAAATGGTTTTTACTTCGGTTTGGTGAAATCGAAATTCAATTCCGAAACAGTTAACTTTTGGCCTAAAAACCGATCCTTAAAATCTTCAACTGTCGAATTTAGCTTTAAACTGCTAAATTCCCTAAGTAGGGCCTACTCATCACTGATTTGGAAGCCTAGGGTGTTGACACTTGGCAGTTGGAGAAGTTGCTGGAAAGAAAGCACAAAAAGCCAAAAAAGTCATAAAAAGATCTTGACTTTTGAGGGCATTTTGGTAACTTGCATGGAAAGGTTTCTTCCCATTGAAGTAAGGTTTTTTGGACATGAAAGCTGGCCATCTAGAAGCCTTGGCTTCTCCTATAAATGTGAGAAGAGGGGCCAGCACGGAAATCACTCATCCTTGCACCCAAAACAGAAAAATCTCTTCATTCATCTCACTCACACCCTCTCACGGCACCTAGGGGGTTTTTGAGCAATTCTTCTCCAAACTGTCCAAAAATTATACACAACCTTGCTTGAGGTGTCCAGAAGCTAACCCAACCTTTAGAAGACATTTTGGAGTCCATTTGAGGTATGAAAGCTTCATCCTCCTCACACCTAGCTTCCAAAACCGCTCAATACGAGGGTGCTGAGGAATTTCCCCTGTGTCTTTTTTTCACAACCTGGCGTTCTTTAAAGTGCATGGCTGTGTATGATCACTTAGATGCGAATATCTATGGATCTTAAAAATTTATTGATAATTAATTTATCATTATTGATTGTAAATCCATTTTGATCATTGGTGCTAAATTGAGATACACCTGTGATGTACTATGTATTTCAATAGAAAAATTCATCTCTCCAATAATCACCACCCATTCGGTCCTTTCTCTCTATATTAATAAGGTTGAGTAAGTGTGTATGGCTCGGATTAGTCTCTGATGCTAATGCGCCATAGGGATGGCGGTGCCCGATCTCCTCCGCTAAGTGTCACTAAGCCTTTCCTGGTTGTATGAGTGATTACCTCTCACCTAAGTATTCATATATAGACGTGCATATATTTGATGCTATTGCGTACCTCGATCTTCCTTCGCCTAATACGAGTATTAGAATTATATAGGAGGAGATAAGCTCAGTTAACGATTCCTTTAATAAATGCTCAAAATGCACTATCATGCAGAAAGTAGAGGTTAGCTTGTTGTTGAATAGGATATAATTGAAGAGTTAATATAGGTTTGATAAAACGTCTGTAAAAATCAATGTACTAAGCTAGGACTTAATATTCCCAAGTTGTTTAGTTTCCATTGGTTATTCATTTAAGGATTTTAATAAACTCTCAAGACTTCATCCTATGTTCTCATAACAATTCATTATGTTTTGAGTAGGTCTGCCGTTCGACCTGGATGAGGCTCTGGCATAGGAGGTAGGTTTTTTCTTTTAGTGATATATATAGAATAAACTATTTGTCATTTCGTTAATCTTCGAATAGTGCTCTGACACAAGTCAGTGCATATCAGATATCGATACTGTGGCCCTGTCCTGTTTCAGTACCGTGTCGTTATATCGCACAATCGTCCGGATAGTAAACATTGGAGTGAGATAATGATGGACTATGAAGGGATCCTTTTCTAATTCAGTTAGTAATTTCAATTATTTTGTTACATCCTACGGACTTATAATAAGCCTTTAACTTCGGGTGGGTATTCGATGCAATATGGATGATTTACATTATGTCCAACGGACCTATGAAATGCATGCACTTATGTGGGATTTCATAGTTAAATGCTTTGAGATAATTTATGGACAATATGTGAAGAATACTCACCCACGCAGCCGAAATCCACTCCGACTTGTACTCATATATGAGTATACCGAAGGATAAAATCGGAGTATGAAAATGAAGTGATGGACTATAATATTCAAAACGAGATAACAATTCATGTCGTGATAGCGAGCACAAACCGGTGGATGTCTCTTGAGAATGTAAGACCAATCCCGCTTTTCGAATTTGTCGTTCTACTCGCTCGCCTCTATGGTTGACCAAAAAATGTGTGTGGGCGTTAGACCGCGACTGCTTTTCGTTGGACGACAATTGTTGCTAAGAGCAGTACATGCTATAAATAGGGTAAAATAGGATTTTACGTCCTTTTTCATTTTTTCTAATTTCTAACCGCTGACTCTCTTCCCCATGAAGAGGTTTCCTCATAAGCCTAGTTTATGTCGTATTTGAGGCTCTTGTTTGTGATTTCTAAATCGCCATATAGTGTTCCGTTGGTGTGGACCTTCAATCTGACCGTGTATTGAGGCTAAGTTTTTCGCACCCTGTGATTCATCTTCAAGATAGAAGCATATTCTTCTTCGCATGCATGCTTAATCTTGGGTTATCATGTCTAGGATTTTGCAGTTTCGAGGATTCTATGAACTGGGTCAAGTTTCGTAAGCCGAGGTTCATACTTTTGAGGTAAGTGGCTAGCAGTTACGATGTTATGGAGTTATGTTTAGTTGTGGGTTTGCGTGTCTAACACATTGTGACCCTCATGAACTTCGTGATTTCATGTGGTAACTTTTGTACCAGCATCCCTTGGCTTGTGCTTTATGAGTCTCCTGCATGCTATGCGGTCTTCATTAATTATGTGCTTATTGTGATATAAGCACTTATGGGTATGTGACTAAGCATCAGCGAAATGTGTTGGAGATTCCTTTTGACTCACTGAAGAATGGAACCCGAACCCATGTTTTACTTTTTAAAGTTTTTAAACTGCTTTAAGGATTGATTCAAATGTCCGAATTCATGTGTGAAGAATGAAAATCTTTACATGTTCTTTTAAAAGCATGTTTAAGCTTATGCTAATGAGTCGAGTCAGGTGTTTTGTGTTGATGAATAATATTATGGTTGTGGTATTGTAATATCGATCCAACCTAGTTTTTAGGATTTTGGAGTAAATTTTGGAAATTGCGGTTAGTTGGAGTATCCGGTCGGGGCAGTTTTCAGGAAAGGATTTTAAATTGGAGTTTCGATCGGACCTCAGGTCATTTTTTAACTAGTGAAAATCGATTCTTCTTCGGCAAACAGGATCGATCTTGAGGCTAGGAAGGATCAATCTTCCTGTTCGGTTGAGAAAATAGCATATGGAATCAATCCAATATTTCAAGAATCAGATTCTTATCGTGTCAGATAACCATTAAGCGTTTTAGAGAGAGTGCGGCAGTACTCTATACTATTCTGCTAAACTTTTCTCACCTTTTTTTGCACGAATTGCCCAGGTGTGGAAAATGTATTAAAGCGCCATTAGACGCGTTTGAAGTCTTCTTATCTTCAATTCTTTCGAGTTTTGGAAGTTTAGCCCTGTATGTGAGTGTGATTGTTTGTGTTATTTCATTCTTTGTTTTATTCTATCAGGTCAGTAAGTTTATTTGAGCTTGTTTTTAGTTGTTTCTGAGTTTTTGGTTTTTTTATAGTGTTTTTTATTTTATTATTCTTAAGAATTATTATAGAGTTATTTTGTCTGATTGTTTGTTTTGAAGTGTTTTTGCGTGGATTTGTTAGAATGTGACGCATATAAAGTTTCAAAGTCTTGGAGCAGTGCGTTAGGGGTTTTAAATGGGTCGTTTTTTCGGAGGTTGGGAGCGCGTTTTGGATGCGTTGGGAACATGGTAACTTGTTGGTCGCTTCCTAAGATTTATTTTACACTAAGTCAACAGTTCGAATGGAATTCTATAACATACACAACGCGGAATATTCTATATGTTCAATTTGTAAGATATCTTGATTAATTAAATCATAAATTCTCATATTCCTTATAACGACATAACATTATCACGAAATAACTTAAAGGTTCCGTTTGGTGATATGCGGAAATACCCCGCGGAAATGGAATTACCTTATTGCTTATGAATACTGTTTCTTCTTATTTTGGTACGGCTTATTTTCTTTTTAAGCGAGCAGGAATTGCATTTCTCTAAAATGAGAAGAAATCAGTTTTTATTATTCGTGAGAAGTTACACATTTTTACCCAAATAAATTTAAAAAAAATCGTTTAATCCTTTATTTTTGCTTTTTTAATAAAAAAAAACTAAGAACGTGAATGTTGCCGTGGGGCGAGGCACGCACTAAAGAAGCACGGGTGGTCTGCACCCAGCGACTCCAGTGGGTCGCGGGGGGTGGTGGGCGAAACTAAGGGCATTGAGGTGGCGGGTTTGCACCCCGGAGCACCCAGGGGTGGTCGGACCCCCAGAGCACCCAGGGTGCCTGGCCCCAGATTGCTGATAGAGGTGGGCCTGGTCACCGAGTTGCTCATGAGGTGGGGCAAGGCCCCCAATTGCGCTGAGGGTTTGGTCCCACACCCCAGCAAGCACAGGAAGGTTTGGCGAGGGGTGGCGCGAACACCCTTTGTTTCTCCGGTGGGTGGGACCCTTGGGTAGTTTTAAAAAATAGAATCAAAGTTTGGGTTTTTTTTTATAATTGGTTTTTAATTGCTATTAAGCATATATTGCGTTTGTCACCAACAAGATAGAAAATGAATGTTTTTCATCAACATCCTTTTTCCAGGATAACTATTTTTTATTTTTTTCTTTGTAGAATACTCATTCGTAACTAAACGAAGGCCCTAAGTCTTTTCAAATGCTTTAGTTTAGAACGGATTTTAACCCTCAAATATTAATCTTCAAAATATATAATCTTCAGGGGTTTTTTCATATTTTAGCAGTTAAGAGAGATAGAATGATCTCAATCACTTATTGTGCCTCGCCTAAATCTCAACAGTCTCTAAATCTGCATCATTCACCTTAACAACTCAAAGATGAAATCCGGATATTTTCTCACAACGAATTATCTCCCCGTCAGGAATTGCGCTCGGTCTAGAGGCTGCTTCAACTATCTTTAAATGAACCAGAAAGTGTCCTACAAGGGTGGAAAAAGGAAAACCAATTTATATATAACAGTTTAGTGTGACTATGAGTTTTTTTTCAATAAAAAGGGATTTTCGATTATTGAATGGTATCTTAAACTCTTAAATTTGAATTTCATATAAATGACTTTTAAGCCATTATATAATTTTTTGGTTGTTTTAACATTCTGATTTGAATCAAAGCAAGAGCTGTTTTCTTACTAGTTTTGTTCTTGGATCTGGCTATTAGTTGGTAGTGGTGGGGCATGTAGACTTCGCCTAAGTTTTTATTGGGGACATCTTGGAATGCGGTGTGGAGTAATCGAATATTTATCAGCACTAGGAAAACGCACGGGTTCGAGTTTTTCTTGTAACTTTCCTCCTCTGTTCCTTCGTCAATCATAGTGGATGAAAAACTTTCACTTTAGAGCTAACATGTCAAAACCTTAAATGTCCTGTCTTTAAAATCAATGAAGCAATGTACTTCAAGTTGACATGTTGTTATAAAGTAGAAGTTATAAAGGGTATTGCACTGAACAGGATCTTGAGGCCTTTATTTTATTCTATCTATAACTTGGTTGTTTTAAAGACATAATGTGATTGCATGAAACGACATAATCTATATTTCTTATCCTGAGAAGATTTTGAGGAATGTCAAGTGTGGATTGGTTTTTGATTATGTTCAAGTGCGATATCCAATGGTTTTACATTCTTGTTGCACATTGGGCCTCTGTTAGATTTTTTGGTGCTCATGTTTAGAGGGGGTTCACTTCCTTTGAAGAAAAAGAAAATAGAATCAGGACAATTTCTTCTTTGTTTTTGGTCAGTGAAATGGTATCCTGATCTAGCTAGTTTGGTTTCAGTGGTAAGTTCTTTGAGTGGGTTAAAGATGTTTACCTTAACATCTTCAACAAGGTAATATAGGGGATGCCTTCTGAGGTTTTGGATCTTGTGTTATCAAGGAAAATAGATTACTTGAGCAAAGTGCAGTTTTTATATTATCTTTTAAGTTTTGATATGCCAATATGCAATCCACGGGGAGGAGGTATAGTATCTTTTTTTAAGTTTTGGTCTCGAAAGATTCATTCGTCTTTTTAGTTATTATGCAATTAGAGTGCCATCCAAAATTATTTTAGTAAGAATTAATTGTGGAAATGGATAGCTTCAGGGGTGAGACAGTTATTAAATAATGATTAACTTCAACAGATACTTGAGTTAATTCTATTTTTCTTTCAGCCGTTCCTTCTAAACTTGTTGTAATTTTTGAATATTTTTTTTAATGATCCCATTACTATTTTTATTTTTTATTGTTGTGTTTTATTTTTAATATAAGACTGGGCCCATAAATATTTTTTAAATATTTTTGGGTCTTGTTTTTTTATTTAATTAAAAAGAGCTATAATTAATATTTTTTAGTGTATTTGGTTTTGGACGTTTTTGGCAAGAAGTTAATTCGCTAAAGCAATAGTCCAGTGAAAAAAGATAACAATGGGTTTTTGGGCGGGATAATACACAGGCCATGGTAGGAAATGAAAGCAGTTGGGCTAGGGGTTTTTTAACCTAAGGCCCTTGCCGCATGGCCGACGCTTTACAGGGGGAAGTAAGCCGCAATAAATAAAGCTATATTTTTATAATTTTGAACAAAAGATTAATTTAAATTATCTTCTTTCAATTTGTTTAAACTCTAATAATTTTTAATCAGAAATGTTTGACCCTCAACATTTCGTCTTAGAAAGTAATGCACACAAATCTACCAACGCTCGCATTGCTCAAAAAAGTGTCATATGAACATATTTTGTTCTTTATGCTTTTTATAAACGTTCGTGTGCTTCGTTGTCAACCATTCGTTTTGTTGTTAAAAGATTGAAACCATAGTTATTTTGTTATAATATCGGATTCAAATGTTCGATATGATTATCAACGTATGGTATTCCATATGCTAGCATGGGTTACTATTCTGCGGGGAAAAGTGTAAGTATGGAAGTACTTACTGGGGCTGACGCTGTCTTCTTTTATATTCAGTATTGTTTTATTCATATGCATGTATTATAAACTGCTCATACATTACAACTATATATTCTGTGAATTGGTAATGATGTGACATTTAGCTGGTGATGTGGTGGGGGAGATGGCTGATCCAGTGGACAAAAAAAAAGGGGTCTTGTCCCAACTGGTGATGTGGCGGGGAGATGGCTGATCCAGTTGGCAAGAGCCTTGTCCCTAAATCCGGTAATAAGAACTAACGCTGGAAGTCGGTTCCAGGTGCAAACCAACAATCTGCTAAGTAGGGGAGGTGTAACAGTGCGTTTATCCGGGGTTGGACCATTATGAGCTGAGTGTAATTTCATGATGCATTAAGACTAAACAAAGCCTTCGCAACGATGCATGAAAAATCATTCATTATATCTGTCATATGCTTGTTCAATAATTCAATTACCTGTTTATATTGGGATGCAGTAGACTCAGTTGTCTGCCTATGTAAATGTGATGATGTCATGTTTACATAGAGTGTGATGCAGGTAACGAAGGCGGAGACCCCTTCGTTAGCTTTGATGACTATTAGGCACTACTTTGTCGGGATGTGCTATATCCCAGAAGAGACAACATTTTGTTGTTTATATGTCTCTTCGTATTTTGTATGTTTTGGTTTTTATTAATTATAGTTTGTAATATATCTAAACAGTGTGATGTTGCAACCGTATGCCGTCTGTGGCATATGCTGCAACTATCTTTTATTTGGTGCATCTGGTATGCACATGTTTGTAATATTAAAACATCTAACGTATTTTAATTCACGAGGTATTTCAGTCAGCTCTATTGTGCAATTTAGTTGTTCCCTATTGTTTTTAAAAGAAAAAAAATATATCCGCTGCGAGACTGATCTCTGAGGTAGTAATGTCACGTGGAAACTGGAGGTTTCTGCTTACGGTTCTATTGCATAGAAACCGGGGCGTTACAGTTTGGTATCAGAGCGGTCTGCTCTGGGCACCAGTCAAATTTTAGTGTCAAAATGTAACTTAAGTAAGTTACAATTTGGTATTTTGCTCTTTGGTGTCATACATAGGGAACCATCTTGGAATTGGGATACAACTTAGTATTAAATTGTGACTTNAATATATCTAAACAGTGTGATGTTGCAACCGTATGCCGTCTGTGGTATATGCTGCAACTATCTTTTATTTGGTGCATCTGGTATGCACATGTTTGTAATATTAAAACATCTAACGTATTTTAATTCACGAGGTATTTCAGTCAGCTCTATTGTGCAATTTAGTTGTTCCCTATTGTTTTTAAAAGAAAAAAAAATATATCCGCTGCGAGACTGATCTCTGAGGTAGTAATGTCACGTGGAAACTGGAGGTTTCTGCTTACGGTTCTATTGCATAGAAACCGGGGCGTTACAAGAGGAACATGAGATAAAAAATGCATATAAACCTAGGCCACAAAGGTTGTTAAAAATTGTGAGTATATGAATCTAGGCCACAAAGGTTGTTAAGAATTGTGAGTATATGAAATTAGGCCACAAAGGTTGTTAAGAATTGTAAGCATATGACCCTTGGCCACAAGGGTTGTTAAGAATTGTGAGCATAATGCATGCATAACATGATGAATTTATGTCATGATTTATATGGACTGTATTATAGACGTATTAGTATGCATATGAGTTTGCATGGAACAGAACATATGTATATTTTTACGGCTAGTTGCATATGATATGATTTATTAGACTTTATTATAGACTTATTAGTATGCATATGAGTTCGCATGGAACGGAACATATGTATATTATTACGGCTAGATGCATATGAGATTTATGATTTTTTATTTAGGTGTGCTTATATGCTTGTGTTTTGCCAAAAGGGGATGGAATGCCTGTATATGAATGTAGCTGAGTTATATAATATACTATATTCATAGATGAGCAATTATGTGTATACTTTCAAGCGGGAGATTGGAATATGCTTGTACGTACTTAGCTATTATTATATTTCAATTGCTTTTATGATTATAGTATTTACTTCATCAGCTACATTATGTTTTAAAAATAAATGCCAAACTTTTAGTAGTTGTTATTGTAAACTCATGTAAAATAACTCTTTGGTTCATTGCGAAAAGTCAGTGGATCTTTATTCATTGAAACTGTTGACTTACACTTTTTTCTTTTTCGCCTATATTATCATGAATGATCTCTATAGTTGCATAGATGTTGATGCAAGTTCAAGGGGTGTTTATGGTGATCCTGTGGCCTACTACTTGGGCTATTACGATTGACGTTGTAGGATGCATTATTTTGTATAGACTTGATAGTTAGTCTATTATTTTGTACATCGTTGTGATGTGTTCACAAATTAGATTGATGTATATTTCGCTTGTGTCGCATGTGACGTGTTTTGTATAACCATTCTTGTTGTATATGCCACAAGGGTTACATTTTAATCATTAATAATTTGTTGCTAGTCTATTATGTTTTTTTACTCCATAGATAGCTTCGATCATTTATATATATATCTTTATGTATCTGATGCAATAGAGTAATCTTAAAAAAAAAAAATGAAACAGTTTTTTATGAAAAATTTAAATAATAAATGTTTTATTTAGGCAAAGAGGGTTGTTTTTTTTTTTTCCTAATTTTCCCACCCCCTTTTTTAAAATTTGAATTGGGATTGTTTTTTTTTTTTCCCGTTTCAAAAATTGATTTATTTTTTAAATGTTTTTTTTTTTTTTTTTTAAAAAAAAAATAAGTTTCCCAACCTAAAAAATTTAAAGTAATTAAAAAATGAAAAAAAAATCGAGTTCGGTCCCCCACAGTTTAACAAAACCCCTAAGGGGGGGACCCCAAAATTCCCAAAAGATTTGTTTTTTTTTTTTTTTTTTTTTTGGAAATTTTGCGTTGTTTTTTTTTTTTGGGGGGGGAAAACCCCCCTCCGAAAAAGGGCTTTCCCCCCGAGACCCTTTTGAATTGGCCCTGAAAACAACAAAAAACCCCAGGAAAATCCCAAAAAAAATTCCCTGGCAAAAAAAAACAAAAGCAAAAAAGGAATTTTCCCCCAAATCCCAAGACCCCCAAAACAAGGATCCGATCAAAATAAAGCTTTCCCCCTTTTTTGTTTTTTTTTGGGGTTTTTCCTTTGATTTTTTTGTCCCCCCCATGGAATAAAAATCCCAAGACAAAAATTTTTTTTTGGAATTTGGATTTCCTTTTTGGGATCCCCCTTTTTTTTTTTAAGGGGTTTTTATTTTTCCCCAAAAAACTAATTCTTTGGAAAACCCTTTGTTTTTTTTTTTTTTTTTTTTTAAGGTTTTTTTTTTAATTGTTAAAAAAAAAAATGCCCCTTGGTTTCCCCCCCTAAAAAAGTGATTTTTTTTTTTTTAGGTTTTTTTTTTTTGGTGAATTTAAAAAGAATGTTAAATTTGCCCCCCCCCCCCCCCCCTTGAAAAATTTATGAAGGGTTTTGGGGTTTTTTTGGGTTAAAAAAAGTAAACAAGAAAATTTTTTAGAATTGTCCAAAAGATTCCCCCCAATCCCGAAGGTGGGTTTTTTTTTTTGGAGGTAAAGTTGGGGGGGATAAAATACCTTTTTAAACGGAAAACTGGGGAAAAAGGGGAAAACCCCATTTTTTTTTTTTAGCCAAATGGAAATTTTTTTTAATTTCCCCCCCCCCCCCTTAAAATTTAAATAAACCCTATCAAAAACCTCCCCTTTTTTTTTAATTCCAAAAATATTTTTCAAATCAAATGTTCCCCAAAAAAAAAAAAAAAAAATTGAAGCTAAGATTTTTCCAAAATTTTTTATAATTTATGTTAAACCCCCTTTGTTTTTTCAAAAAAATGCTTTAAAAGATTTTGGGTGGGATTTTTTGGGAGAAAAAAAGGAAAAAAATAGTTTTTTTATTTTTAATTGACCCCCCATAACCCCCTTTGGCCCCGTTTTTTTTTTTTTTTCTAGTTTTGGAAACCCATTGAACCCCCCAAAGGGGTTTTCCGTGGGGGCCCCGTATTTTCATTTTTTTTATTAACGGGTTTTTTTTTTTTTTTTTTTTTTTTTGGACCCCCTTAATTTCAAAGTCCCAAATGAAAATTATTTTCTTAAATGAAATTGGTCCCCCTTTTTTTTTTGGGGAATTTCCCAAAAATAGAAACTTTAGTTGGGTAAAAGCCCCCCCAGCGCCCAGCCCCCCCCCGGTTTGTTTTTAAAAAAAACCAAAAATGGTTTTGGGTTTTTTAACTAAAAAAAAATAAATGTTGGGTTGCCCTAAAGTAGTGGTTTGGGCCCCCAAAAACCCCCGAAGGGTTTTCCCCCCCAAAAAAAAAAGAACCTTTCAAATCCAAAAAAAACCCTTAAAC
This sequence comes from Betula pendula, assembly GCA_900184695.1. NCBI lineage: Eukaryota > Viridiplantae > Streptophyta > Magnoliopsida > Fagales > Betulaceae > Betula > Betula pendula. The sequence continues at coordinate 8,437 of FXXK01004300.1, read as the reverse complement.
CTAAAGTTAAAATTTAGACCTGATAAAAATGTTTTTGGGGTCATAGTTTAAAAATTTTTTCGGGGCCAAACCTTTTTTTTAGTAAACTAAAAATACCAAGGAAATTGGTTTCCCCCCCCTTTTTTTTTACCGGGAGGAATACGCCCAAACCCCGAGCGAGGAAAGGGGGGGGTAAAAAAAGGCCCCCTTTTTAAAAAAATTTAAGACCAAAAATAAAAATGGAAGGGGAAAAGGTTTTAAAAATGGACGAAAAAAGGGAAAAAAATGTAAAAATTATTAATATATTATAGCACAAAAAAATTTTTGAGAATCAAAAATAAAACCGTTTTTTTTTTTTTTCCCCTTTTTTAACTGTTTTTTTTTTTTATATACCTTAAAAAACTTTTGGTTTTTTTGTCACCTTAAAAAAAATTTTTTTTTAAAATGCCCTTTTTTGGTTTTCTTCTTTTTTAAACTAAAAGCCCCCTTCCCTTTCCCCCACTTTTTTTAATAAGCCAAAATAATGGTAAGAAGACAACAAAAAAAACCCCATTTTTTTTTTAAAAAATGAAAAGGGTAATTGTTTGGGAAATGATTTTTGGGAAAATGTTTTTTTTTTTTTTTTTTTTTTTTTTTAATTTTATAATTGGGGTTTTTTATCTATTTTTGCAATTAAAAAAAAAAAATGTTTTTAAAAGGGCCCCACTTCCAAAATAAGGGTTTCCCAAATGGATCCCTTCCGGTTTCCCCACCCGAAAAGGTTTATCCCTTTTTTTAACTTTTTACTAAAGTTTTCCCGTTTTGAAACTTTTTTAACCCCCCCAGTTTTTTTTTTTTGGGTTTTTTGGTTTTTTTTTTTTTCTCTTTTTTTTTCCAATTTTGGTTTTTTGGGAATAGTTTTTTTTTATTGGTCCCATCCAAATTTTTTTTTTTAGTAGGTTTTTTTTTCCCAGCCATGTTGGGGGCAAAGAAACCCCTAAAAAAGGGCCCCCCCAATTTTTTTGGGCCCCCCAAAAAGGCAAAGGCCCGAAGGGTCCTTTTTTCAGGGAAAGTTTTTTTTTTTGGTAGCTTAATTTCTTTTTTTGGTGTTTTTTGGTTTTTTTTTTTTGTTTAAAAAGCTTAATTTTTTTTTTAGTGGGTTGGGTTGAGTTTTTTTTTTTTTTTTTTTTTTTTTTGTAAAATAGCCTTTGAAAAGTTTTTTTAAGAAAAATTGGTATAAGGGTTTTTTTTTTTTTAAATGTATAATTTAAAAATTCCAAAAAATAATCCCCCACTGTAATTCAAAAATTTTTCAAAAGTTTTTTCGCATTTTTTATTCACTCTTTGAATAGAATATAAATTAAGGTTTTTTTTTTTTTTCCAAGCAATTTTTATTTTTTTCAAAACTTTTCCCCCTTGAAAAATAAAGATTATATTAAGGAAATCCTTTTTTTTTTTGGGGGGACTCAATTTTAAAAACGAAAAAAAAAGTAAAAAAAGTATTAAAAGTTTTTGTGGGAAAAAAGGCCTTTTTCAAAAAAAAAATTTTTTAAAACAAAAAGTTCAAAGTTTAAAAAAAAATTTTTTTTTTTTTTTTTTTTTTTTTTTTTTTTTTTTTTTTTTTTTTTGGATGAAATGGAGTTAAAAAGAATTTTTTAAATCCATAATTATTTCAAAAATGGAGGGCCCAAACCAAAAAACAAGGGCCCAACAAAAACCCAAAAGCCCCCAAAAAACCTTTTTTTTTGCCCAAAAAAACGCAAAACAAAAACCAAAAAAAACAAACAACAAAAGGAAAAAAACTACAAACCAAAAAAAAAAACCGCCAACCAATTCTTGCAGAACCAAACAAGAAGGGAAGCCTTAAAAAAAACAAACCAAAAAAACAGAAAAAAAAAACAAACAAGCTTTTTTTAAACAAAACTAAAACCCACCAATCAAAGAAAGAAACAACCACCTTTTTTTCTTTGGCAAAAAAGAAGAATTTAAAAAAGAATTTTTTTTTCCAGTGGTCCTTTTTTTTTTTTTTTTTTTAAAACTTTTTTTTTTTCCCTTCCCCCAAAATTCGAGACCTGACCTCAGCCAAAAAAAAATGGAAATTTTTTTTTTTTTTTTTTTTTGCAACCAATTTTTTTTTTTTTGAAATTTCCTTAAACAGAAACCAAAAAAAAAAGGGGGGAAAAAAAAAACCCAAACCATGCCCCTTTAATTTTTTTTCAAAAATTCCCCAAAAGGTTTCCCCCCCCAACCAAAAAAGAGGAAAATAATTTGAAAAAAAATTAAAATGGTAAAAGGCCCCAACAAAAAAAAAAAAAAAACCAAAAAGCCTAACCAAAAAGGAGAAAACAAAAAAACAAAGTTCCTTTTTTTAACCCCCAATTTTGATTAAGACAAACCAAAATCAAAAGACAAAACAAATCCTCCCCTAAAAAAACTAGTAGGAAAAAGGGTTTTCCAAAAAAAAGAAAACAAAAAGGCAATTTTTTCCCTCCCAAAATTTTAAAAATTCCCTCCAAATTTCCTTGCCCCCTTTTTTTTTTTTTTTGCCCTTTTTTGAAAAAACCAAACAAAAAGGGAAAAGAAATAAGATGGGGAAGAAAAATTCGATCCTTCCCAACAAAACCCAAATTAAAAATCCCTTACCAAAGAAAAAAAACAAAACAACTTTTTTTTTTGTTCTCAACCTTTTTTTTTGAAAAAAATTCCCCAAAAAATGCAAACAAATAAAAATACCGAATTCAACCAAGTTGGCCTTTTAAAGGGCCAAATTTCTTTCTTTTTAATGGGCCCAAACCAAAGAAAAAGAGGAAAGAAAATGCCTTTGGGAAAAAAAAAAATGGGCCAAAAAGAGGAAAAACCACACTTAAAGAGGAGGTAACCAAATCAAAAAAACGACAAAAAAACTCCCTTGTTTTTTTTTTTTTTTTTTTTTTCCCAAAAAATAGCATTTTTTTTTTTCCCCAAGTTAAACAAAGAAAAGCCCTTTTTTGGAAAAATAATTTTTCCCATCCTTTTTTTATGGAGGCAAAAAAAAATCCCAAATTTTTGTACGCCCAAGAGAAAGAAATTAACTTTTGGGGAAAAGACTGCTTTTTTTTGAAAATTGGGCAAAATTTCCCAAAAAACTTGATTCCAAGAAACCCTTGGCCCTGGTTTGCCCCAATTCCCCTAAAAAAATAGCCCAATTAAAGTTAAAATTAAACAAATAAGAAAAAGCAAAAAATAAAATTGAACCTTTTTTTTTTTCCTTTAAAAGAAATTCAAAAAAAACACCCACCCAACCGAAAAACCAAATTTTTTTTCTTCCAAAAAAAGCCCCTTAAAATTAGCAAAGGTTTTTTGCCAAATAAAAAAATTAAAATCAAAAATCAAAGAGGGTTGAAAATTAATTTTTGCCCTTGCCCAAATAACCCCGCAAAAACTTTTTTCAAAAGGCCAGAAAAAAAGCTTTTTTAAAGCTTTTCCCATTGGTCCCCTTTTTTTTAAAAAAGCTTTCAAAAAAGCCCTTTTTTTTTTTTTTTTTTTAAAACCACCAGCTTTCCAAAAAAGAAAAGCAAAAAAAAAAAAAAAAAGCCTTTTTTAAGGGGAAAATAAAACTTTAAAAAACTTGCCCAAAAAAAAAGCTTTTTTTTCTTTTTTTTTTTTTTTTTGCCCTCAAAAAAAAAAGATTTTTATTTTTCCATTTCCCAAAACCAAAGCTTTAACCCAAAAAGAGAAAAACCAGAACCTCAAAACCAAAAAAAAAAGAAGAAAATCCCCCAAAAAAATTTGTGCTTTTTCATTCAATGAGGGCCCAAAAAAAAGATTTTTTCCCAAAATCCCCACAAAAAGCCTTTTTTTCTTTTAAAATTACCTTAAAGACCCTTTCCATTTTTTTTTTTTTTTAGGAATTACAAAAAGCAATAAACTCCCAAAAGAAAAACTTTTTTTGCCTTTAAGCAACCCCCCTGGCATTCTTTTTTTTTTCCCCCAATTCCCAAAAAGAAAACCTGCCTTGAAAAAACTTTTGCCTTTTCAAAAATGGCAAAAAAAAAAAATGGAAATAATTAAAACTTTTTTTTAAAAGAAAGGATGAAAGAAATTTGCCCTAAAACTTCCAAAATCAACCAAATGAATAACTAATTTATTAAGACAAGAAAAAAAAGTGGAATGAAAGTTTTGGGAGATGACCCCCAAGCAAAAAAAAGGAAAAGAAAGGCCCTCCCTTTTAAAAGAAATAAAAGACCCCCAAAAGAGTCAAATTTTTTCCTTTGCCCCGCAATTTTTTTTTTCTCCTAAAAAAACAGGAAAAAACCCAGCCAAAAAAAAAAAAAACCAAATCTTGAAGCTTTTTTTTTTCACTAAGTTAAAAAAAGATTTAATAAAAAGGGAACAACCCAAAAAAAATTAAACGAACCAGGGAAGAACAAAACCGTCCTTCTTTTTAAAATTCTTTGTTTAAAAATAAAATGAAACATTAAAATATTTTGAAATCCCTTTTAAAAACACCCCTAAAGAAAAAACCCCAATCAAAAACAGATAAAAAAATGTGAGCCCCTCCTTAATCAGGGGTTTTTTAAGCTTTTTTTAAGAAAACCCAGAGAGGCCCTTTTTCTTCAAAAAACTTCCACCAAAGCCACCTTGGTTTGGATTTTTTTAAACCCCTTCCAAAAAAAAAAAAATTAAAGAAACTTGAACCTTTTTTCAAAAGAAAAGAATTTTTAAAGCAAATAAAAAGTCAAATCCCGCAAAAAACAAAAAAGAAATTTGAAGTTTAAAAGATTTTTAAAAACCTTTAAGAGCAATTTTTTTTTTCTGTGATGGAAGCCCAAAAAACCAAAAAAAAACCTTACCTTCGAACCTTGAAACAAAAAAAAATGGTAAAAAAATATCAAAAATTTCTTTTAAAGAAAAAATTTTTTTTTTTTTTTTTAAAGATGGCAAATTGACCAAAAAAACAGAGTAAAAAGGGAAAAAAGAAAAGGAAATCTCGTTTGGCGAAAAGACCCTTTTTTTTCCCTATTTTACCCTTCAAAAAAAAATTTTTAAAAAACAAAAAAACCAAAAAAACAAATGCACCATTTTTTTCAAAAAAAGGCCCCAAAAAAACAAAAAAAAAATCCTAAGGGGAAAAGGTAAAAATGCAAAACCTCCCCCAATTTTTTAAAATTCCAAACTTAAAAAGAAAAAAAAATTTGGCCCCTTAAGAAAAACCCAAAAGCAAGTAAAAAAGGCTTTAATGAAAAGAAAGGAAAAAAAAACACCCCTATTAAACTGAATTTAATAAAAAAAAAGGCCTTTCATAAGAAATCCCCCCCCCCCAAACCTTTTTGAAAAAAAATTGGGTTAAAAACAATTCCTAAGCCCCTTAAAAAAACCTAACAATTTTTTTCTTTAAATGGGTTAAATCCTTTTTCTAAAAAAGCACTTTTCTTTTTTTTGAAAGCCCAAAGCAAAAAAAAAACCTTTTTTTTTTTTTTTCCCAAAACAAAAATGCTTTCCCCCCCTAAGAAAGGGAAATTGAAAAGCAAAGTTTTTTTTTTGGTTTTTTAAGAAAACTAAAATGAAAAAAGAAGCCAAATCCAGAACAAAAAAGAAACCAAACCGGTTTTTTGGCTTTTTTTTTTTTTTTAAGAAAATCTTTTAAAAAAGTATACCCCTTTTTGTTAAAACAAAAAGATTTTTGCAAAACAGAGAAAATAAAAAAAGGCCCTTTAAAAAGTCCCCCAACTCTTTTAAAGCCTTTTTGGATTAATTCTTTCTTTTTTAAAAAAGGCCCAAACCCAGAGAAAAAATGAAATGGTAAAAAAAAAAAGCCCAATTTTCAACCAAGATTTCTTTGAGAGCTTTTAAAAACCCCGAATTTTGAAGAAATCCTTTTAAAATTTGAAACCCCCTTTTAAAAAAAGAAATTAAACACCAAAACAAATTAAAGGCAGGGAAAAAAAACCAAACTTAAAAAAAAAATAGCAAGTAAGAAAAAAACCCCCAATCAAAAACGGGGGGGCCCCAAAGGGCCCCTTTTTTGTTTTTTTTTTTTTGTTTTTTTTCCATACCAAAAAAAAAAAGAAAAGTTGGCTTTTTTTTTTTTTTTTAAAGAAAATTTCCCTTTTTCCCTCAATCAAAAGTTTTTTAAACATTAGCCTTTTTTTGTTAAAACCAAAGTAAAACAAACTGATCAAGGGGAAAAAAAGAAGAAGGTTTTTTTTTTGCAAAAACCAATGAGGAAAAAATTTTTTTTTTTTCTTTATCCCAAGCCATTTTTTTTTGAATCAAAAAATCAAAACAACCCAATAAAAGAAAAAAAAATTTTTCAATAAAAACCGAAGAAAGCCCTTCCCCCTTTGGTTAGGAAAAAAAAAATTCCCAATTAAACCAAACCTTCCCTTTTTTTAAATTTTTTTTTTCTTTTCCTTCTTTTTTTCAACACTTTTTTTATGTTTTTTTTTTTTTTGACCCTTGGCGCCTATCCCTATTAAAAAAACAAGTTTTTTTTTAATTTAAGAGGACCTTTTTTTTTTTTAAAAAAGGAACCGAAGGGTTTTTTAAACCCCATTGCGATTGAAAGGAAAAGCAAAGTGTTTTTTTTTTTTTGATTCTTTCCCTAATTTGCAACCATTTGGTTTTTTTTTTTTTTTTTCTGAAGATTTATTTTTCTTGCCCTTTTGAAGTTTTAAAATGAAAACCTCCCCTCAGCATGGGCTAAATGGAAACAAAATAACCTCATTGAAGAAACCAAATTTTCCTTTTTCCCCCTTCCAAAAAAAAAACACTGTAACACAAAAGCTTTTTTTTGGAAAAAGAAACCCCCCCTTTAAAAAATAAAATAAACATTCTTTTTTTTTTTTGAAGCCCCTTTTTTCTTTTTCCCCAAATTTCTTTAAAAATTTTTCACAAAAAAAAGGCAAAATCGGGTCCACTTTTTTTGATGGATTTTTTGGAGCCCAAAAAACAAAGTTTTTTTTCCAAAAGGTTTTCTTAAAAAGTGTTTTTTTTTAAAAAGAAAACTTTTTTTGCCCTTTATTTTTGAACTTTTTTGCCCTTTTAAAGCTTAAAGAAAACCAAAAAAATTTAAACATAAGGGACCACAATTCCAAAAAACAACCTTATCTTTTTGCCCAAAAACCCTCTTTCCCAAAAACCCCAAAAATTGGTTATAAAAACCAAAAGGATGATTCAGCCCAGCCTAAAAAAAAAAAAAACTTTGAAAAGGTTTTTTTTTTTTTTTTTTTTTTTTGGAACCAAAAAAAAATCTTTTAAAAATTTTTTTTACCCAATAAAAAAAGAAAAAATTAAACAAAAGGGGGGCCAAAAATTGGTCCCCAAAAAAACCAAACCCCCCACACCCCTTTTTATTTTTCCAAAAAAAAAACTTCCCAAAACCAAAAAAAGTTTCTTTTTTACCAATTTTTAAAAAGAACCCATCCAAAAATGACAACTTTAAAAGCTTTTTTAGAACTTTTTCGAATCAAGCTTTTTTTTTTTTCTAAGCCCTATAAAACCCCAAAAAGCAAACCCTTTCCAAAAAAACGCTTTTATTCTACTCCCAAAAGTTTAAAAAAGAAACAAAACCACAGAAAAAAAAGGTTTTTAAAAATTTCAAGAAACTTTTCAAAATCTTCACTTTTTAAGCCAAAGTTTTTTTTGGAAATCCCAAAAAACAAATCCCAATAAAGCATTAAATCTTTTCTTCTTTTTTTCCTAAACCCCAAATTTTTTTTTCCCCCTTTCCCCTTTTAAAGCCATGAAAGAAAAACAGAGTTTACAAATCACCAAACTTCACAAAAAAGAAAGCTAAAAGGACTTTTTCCCCAAAAAAAAATTTTTAGAATTTTTTTTACCCCTTTTTTTTTTTTTAATTAAACCCTTTTTCCCAAAGAAACGATTTTTTCCCAAAAACCAAAAAGCAAAAACTTTGTCCTTTTAATTCCCATTCCTTGGGATTTTTTTAGCCCCCAATCCAAAAACAAAAAAAGTAAATTGAGTCCCAAAAAAGCCCAAAAAAATCCTTTTTTTTTTCAAATTTTTTTTAAACAGCAACCGAACCCCCGGCCAAAAAAAAAAGCTTTTTTTAAAAAAATTGTTCACTTTTTTTTTTTTTTTGACTTAAACACTTTTTTTGCCTTTTTTTAAGAAAACATCAAAAAACTTTCCCCCCAAAACATTTCCTTTTTCTTTTTTTTTCCAAAAACCCAAACCCCAAATAGACCAAAAGGAAAAAATTGGTGAAAGGTCCCCAAATAGTTTTTTAGAAAACTAACCCTCCCCAAAAAGGAAAACCCAAAATTAAAAAAAAAAAAGCACGAGGCAAAAGCAAAAATAAGAAAATCCCCCCTTTTAATCCCCCGAAACAGATTGTTTTGACAAAACCTTTAACTCTAAAAAAGTCCTCAATAAATACAAGAGGGAGATGAAAAAATTTTTTTTTTATTCCCCCGAGAAGAAACCCAAAATATTTTTTTAATTTTTTTTTTCCTCTTTTTTGAATTCCATTCTTTTT
>FXXK01004280.1:0-13293 GCA_900184695.1 Betula pendula | reverse complement strand
AATATCTTTGTGGCTACAAAATCATTATACCAAAGAGTTAAGATCCTAAGCTAAACATGATCAACCCATAGTACTGATTGAAATGAATCCCATCAACCTTATAAAAGTTTAGTTCCTTCAATGAAGAAATGGGAATCTCCGATTGAATTGAGAAAACCATTCCTATAGGAAATCAAGTACTATGAGAGATTATAACCTACTGTCCGAAGTAAAACAAAGCAAAAAACAAAACTAAAAACAATTCTGAAAGAAAACAAAGCTAAGCTTACTGCCCATTCTCGAACCAAAAATACCATATACTACGAAAAAGGAGGCTGATCTTTCTTAAGGAAAGATCAAGCTAAAATCCCTAAGGGTCCAGCTGTTAGAGTCCTCTGAGTGGTGATTCGGCGCCTAAACAATGTGCTGCAAGCCCGCACTTGGGACCAAGAAAGATCCCAACCGCTATTACTTTGTCAAAATATCTGTTCACGTTCTGGAGCTTCCGATGGGGATCAATCCCAGGGTTCTACGATCGACGTCCAAGTTTTCTACGATCGATCCTAGGCTACGATCGATCCCACTCTGTGCGATCGATCCATGGTCTTTCTTTCTGTCTCCAGCTCTCCTTTGATGTCTTTTAGGCTCAATGTTTAAGAATTTTGCATGTGTTTTCCATTTAAGACCTAAAAGATAGAAGACAACACTAAACACCAATAAAAATATTAAATAATAATACAAACTAAGGTTTATACATATGCGAGTTTAGGGAGTTTGAATGTATAACATGTCAACACTTATTTCAACTAGACTTTACCGGTTTTGCCTAGTAACATTGGCAACTCGAAGTCCGGACTCCGATTGAACCGCTAGTATAAGAGTATATTTTGTACAATACGAGGTACCAATGTTGTACTAGTTCTTCACGAGCAACTGCGCAAAACTGCTGAGAGAGGGTTAACCTGTCACGGTAGACTATATTGTGTAACAATACGTGATATGTTCACTTAATATATCATGTACCCATATATAAAGCATTACCATGACATTGTTTTATCCAACAAAATGATTACATTTATATATGCTTGCCGATTTACAATTTTTTGTTAAATAACTAATATCACTAAAATGATACCTGTAACCAATGTGTAATGTGACTACTCTTATATCTTTTCACATATAAAATCATGTATTGGTAATAGATACTCTTAGTTGAGGATTAATATGGAGAGTGTCCAAGTCTATTTGAGGGACATCTTTCTGATCATCTTTGAAGAGCTAGATCCCGATTAGCTAAAGGACAATGTGGGGATAAAGAAGGAGACACTCCGTCGAGGCATTATAAGAATTGTCTTCATGCTTTACCATCATGAAGACTATGCCTTAGACTCTTTTATTGATCAATAACCTTTTTTGTATCGGTTGTAATATTTGGTGATATTTTGATGATCGGTTGGCTAAACGTAACATTTAGAGAATATTTTATGATGTTTTAGTTTACTTTAGTGTTATTGTGATTGGTAGATTAAATTAGTTCTATCTCTATGTGTAGGGACAAATCTTCCGCTGTCAGAACGTGTCTTCAGAGAGTGTGGAGCTCCTTGAGTTTTTGGCCCCATGTAGGTAAGGCTGGAGTCAAACATTAAGTTATTTACCAAAATAATAATTTTATCGGGGCCGTTACAGAAGAACCAAATTCAGCAAGTTATATCGTAGTATGCTAGGTCTTATTCACAAAAGAATGTAAGTAGCAGTAGCAATAACTCATTATAGCCCTTACCGATCTGTTATAAAGTGGTCCAATTCCGTTCTTTTTACCACAGCATTTTGTTGGGGTGTCCTTGATGCAGTCAATTGGGATACAATCTCAGATTAGTTGACAAGTGATCCTTGAAAGTCCTCCAAAGAGATATTTGTCCATCTGATCAACACCGAATGACATTTATAATTTATCCTAAATTACTTTTCACCCTCCAGCCCAAAAATCTTTGAACTCCTTAAAGGCCTCAGACTTCCAATGCATTAGGTATAAAACCATAACCCTCAAGTAGTTAAAGTGGTAAATACTCATAACCTCTGTTTGGACAATACATAGGACACATACATCAGTGTGTTACCTAACTCAAAAGCAATGATCATTGGCCATGTACCCTTTTGTGGAAAAAATGACATCTTGGCTATGGCCAGTTGAATGTGTTGATGAAATCTTCCTAGTTGTGATATGAGAATATTGTGGTGCTTGCTGGAATTTTTTCCTACAAGCTTGTGGCTTGTTTTCTAATGATTCTGCTTCTTTGGGATGTTTACAACATGTTAGGAAACAATAATTTAATCCAGTTAATGAGCATGGTTGCATGATTGGATGGTGTTTCATGCAATTGCATCAAAACTGGGTTGCTAGAATATCAATTCTTGTTTGTTCTATTAATTATGAAAGTTTGTTTCTTTGAATGATATAACATGGTTTGAAGACTGTGTTAACATGAGATTAGTTATGAAATGGTTTTTGACATAGTTTCATGTTTAATTCTTTAAATGTTAAGGTTGTTGGATTTTTTCCAGCACATGGTAATCTGTGTCATGTTTTTAATCTTGTTTGATTGATGAATGAAATGTTGCTCCCCTGTTGGTTGTAAATGGTTTAAATGTTTTTGTTAAAATGTTTTTTAACATGATTAAACTAGTGTATGACTCGATTAAGTTGTTCCTGAATAGATCAACATGTTCTTCTTCCATATTCTTGTTTTATAAACATACCTTTGATGTTTAAGCAGTTTGATGCTTGCATGCATTCTTTTGTAATACCTTGAAAAGTAAAAAATTCATTTTAAATGTACAATTATGTTAAATTCATATGGTTTGAATCAAGTAATTTTATATGGAGTTTGTGTTCTTTATTAAAAAAAAAAAAAAAAAAAAGAGGCAGGGAATGGGTGGGAGGTCTAATCCTCATGCCGTTAGAAACTTGATTTTGAGTGCTCAAAATCCCTACAAAAGGACCCGAAGCCAATTAAGCATCCTTAAGCCTCTTGCAACCATATTGCACAAAAACCTATCCCCAAAAAAAAGCTTTAGAGTGAAATGGAATGTGGGAGAACCCGAACATTGGCGTTATTTGTCAAGTTCCAAAACATTTGGTTTAAACCCATTTTCATCAATTTTTCCCAAGTAATGATTTTAACCTCAATTTTCTTTCAATATTTTATTTTTTAACCCCATAATGATTTGAGTTCTTATTATATTTTGCATAGACATGATTTTTAATTGTTTGAATTGTGTTTTTTTAATAGAATAATTGTTTTAAAAGAAAGTATGTGTTTTAAAAATGAGTTTCAAACAAAGTAATTTATATTTAATGTTGCTTAATTGTTTTGTGATTTTAAATTAAGTTTTCGATTTAAATACGTGTTTACGATTTTATGTTTGAAACAATGTTTTAAAATAAACATAAACACACGTTAGATAATTTTATGTTTTAGTTTTTAGTATCAAGTTAAACTCTTGATAATCTCATAATCAAGAGCGTAATCTTGGTAGATTCCCAAAAAATTAATTTTGAACGTTTTTGGGTGTTGTTAAAAACCCAGTGACATTTCAAGATGTTGGATGCGCGTTTGAGGAACTGAAGGTCTCGGAACTGTGCTAGAATTGCATCATGACAATCCCATTGCAGGCATGATTGATCCGAGAGGCCAAAAGGATCCTACCTTGTATAGATGATCCCAACATGGCCAAGGATTGATCGTACTCCTTGTTGGAATGAATCACATCCCCCTTAAGATCGATCCCAGCCCTCCAATTGATCCCTGATTCATTCCGGCGAAATTTGATCTCCAAACAGTCCAGAATTGATCCCAGATCCCCTATGGATTGATCTATACCTTGGGAACTCATGTTTGTAAAGGTTTTCTTGTGTGTTTTAGGTTTCTAAGGTATCTTTAGGTTTCCTGATTAGCATTTGTCTAATTAGTAAGTTGGTTTGCAAGTGCAAAAGTTAGGATGTCTAAGGAATCATCCGAGTAATTCTTCATGTGATATCAATTTGAGTAAAAATTATCTTTTCTTGTCCATGAGAAAGTGTTGTTGCTTGCTTGACTACTTAGGTTATACAATGGTATTTTTGACATGATTTATGAAGGTTTGATGGGGTATGCTAGGGACTACGATTCAATCCACATGTAGTTCAATTTAGTTAAGTGGAGGGTTTAGTGGAAACCTAAGATGCCTCATACTTTTCCCATGAATTGTGTAACACTACAAAAAAAGATGATATTTTCGTCGTTTTTTTTTTCTTCGTTTGTTCCCAACAACGAGACAAAGGCAAATTGATGTCGTTTATATACAAATGGCACAAACTTTCGTCTTTTGTTAAAAAATGACTTCTAAGAGTAAATATCACGTCTTGGCTGAGAAGATGACAAAAATAAAATTTGGTTTGTCGTCTTTAACTATCGAACGACTTTAACAAAATGATGAGTCAAGTCGTTTAAAGTAATAGGACGAAAAGCAAATTGGAGATGCACGTCATTTGTTGAAAAGCAAACCTTAAAATGTAACTCTCGTCTTTTATGTGGTAAGAAAAGGACGAAAATTTCAAATAGGGGTTAAAATTCAGGCGGGACTTTAGCATGGGGATGAGTGCTTTTTAATTTTGTATCTCATTTTCCTGCACCTTGAGACCTGCGCTAAATGACGTATCCGGCCAGCATGCTCTGCAGGTTATCAAATATGTGGAGGACAATTTTCACTTCAAAAAAAATATGTGGAGGACAGCTCTTATCTCTCTTTACTTTATTTTTTGTAATTTTCTCTTATCTCTCTTTAGCTCTCTCTTCCAAGAACCTCTAGAAGCAGCAGGCAGATATTTTATCTCTACCTTCGAATTAGGCAGCAGGCCAGCAGGTGCAAATCACGTTAGGAGAAGATTGAAAATAGAGAACAGAGAGCAAAGTCAACTCTAATCAATTGAAAACAGAGAGCAAATCACGTTAGGAGAAGATTTGGAGCTACAGCCTCAACCATTACGTCTCTCTCTCCTCTGTCATACGGTGCCCGAAATAGTGACGAGGTGGCGCCACGGCCTTCACCTACCAAATACCCAAACCCTTTCTCTGTCTCAGTTCTCTCTCTGATCGTCTCTCTCGGCCGATCTCAGGCGCAGCTCTCTCTCTCGTTGTATCTCTAGCTCTCGGGTATACCTCCTTTGAAGGCGGTGGTGCCAGTCGGAGGCGAGCAAGCTGAGGCAGACTTGGGAATGGAAGAGGGCGACCAGCTGGTTTGGATGGGAGAGAGGACTTCCGTTAATGTGAGATTAAAGAACTTGTTCGTATTCCCGTCGTGATTTGCACCTGAAAGAACGTGATTTGCAGCTGGTTTGGGGAGAGGCTGATTAATTACTGCTGTTTTTTTTTTTTAACATGTTCGTATTCCCGTCGCTTACTCTTAAAGAACGTGATTTTCACATAGTGCTACGTCGTTTAAAGGACGTAGCACCGCGTCCCTTTTTACAAAAGGACGTAGTGCAACGTCCTTTAGTAAAAAACGTAGCACACTACGCGTCCTTTACTAAGGGACGCACCACTTGCGTCCTTTACTAAAGGACGTAACAGTGTTACGTCTTTTAGTGTGTGAGAGACGTGACACGTCTCTCACTGTTAAAGGATGTGAATCACGTGATGCCGACCAGTGCTTTCACGACCTAGCCCAAAAGATGAAATTAAAACGACGAGCAATGATTATTGGCTTTTATCAGGGTGTTCTCGTCGGTTAAAAAATGACGGGATAGCTGGCTTTTTTTGTAGTGATTTATAAGCTTGAGAAGGGTTTATATTGCATGCTAGGGAGCTTTGATTATCTCACATTTAGACGAGTAGGTGGATGATTTGAGTGTAACTAAGATATTTTATTATTCCCTTCAAAAAGGACTTTCATGAAGAGTAGTTGCAAGGATTGACACCCTTTGCACTCTCACTTTATACTTTTGTCAAAAGATCTATGCTAGATATTGTTCACTTGTAGTATGAGGAATGGATGAAGTCAATTCTTTATACTCTCCCTACTCCCTTTATCTTTAGTTAATTGTTGTAGTTTATGTTGATTAGTTGTTAAAGAATATCAAAACTTTTGTTTTTGATAAGTTGAGTTGGAAGTGATCTTAAAAATTTCATAGCAAAATAACCATAAATTCTGCGGATCAGATACCCTCTTTTAGATAGCTAGTCACACAAGGATCTTGATCTAACACGAGGTGGTTTTGATAAATTTTAAAGTCGTGCGCATTCGCGTTATCAGCTAAAGTCATAAATTACAACCATTGGATCCAAGCCAAACAATAACATAAATCCTTGTAACCTTAAGGTTACCTATTAATAATTAGTAAGTCATGGCCATTTTTCTGCATCACAAAATGTGTATCATGTGCATACAATGCAAATATTAATATTTCACCGTCTGTTACATGTTATAAATTTATAAATCATCATTTTCATTATTTATTATTCACAATCATTTTCGAAAATGGAGGCAGTAATCAAAATTCATATTTCATGTGGAGTATGCCAAACATGCATGTTTTATACATAAAATAATCATGCTATTAAAAAAGTAACAAATAACAAGTATCCATATGAGTTTTAACTCACATATGTCATGATTTTCACATTGAGTAAAATTCACCGACAAACTCAATAGTAATTTTTAAAAGTACAATCAATTTTCGGATGCTCAAAGAGAACTTAGGTCTTCTTATGGGATTACTCATTGCCAATGGTTTCTTTTTTCTCTGGATACTTTTATGTTTATGGGTATTTTTATAAAAAAAAAAAAAATAAAAAAAAAAAAAAAAAAAAAAAAAAAAAACACTCTTGTTATTGTAATGCTAGAAGGGGAATCAAGTCTTCCTTGAGTCCTCCCAAAAGTGATGTGGCTTTTAAAACTTATCATTGGATCCAAAAATTCAATAGTCAACGTATCACACGTTCAGATAATAAATTTTTAAAAGTCACATCACTTTTGAGAGGATCAGCGTCTCCTACTAGTGGCCCCCTTGGGTCCTTCCAAAGTGATGTGGGCTTTTAAAATTTATTATTGGATCAAAATCCAATAGTCAACTTATCACAAGTCAATGATGAATTTTAAAAGTCATTCACTTTTTGGGAAGACTCAAGGAAAACTTGGGTCGCTCCCTCTTAACAGTGCTTCCCTTGTATTACGTTCTAAGCTTGTTTGCTATCCACCTTGCTATCACTTTTTTATTTTTTTGTAAGTACCTTACTATCACCTTAGCTCATGCATATTATTTGCTTCATTTTAAACTCAAAATACGCCACTTCAAGCATCTTCAGTAGCAGTAGCCAATTTTGCCTACTCCTCCACAACGGCCACAATTTCTTGTTCAACTCTCTCTTGGTCTCACTCAACTCTCTCTCTTCCTCATTGATAGTCGCGCGAGCGCTACCGATTTTACATTTATAATTAACCGCTCGCGTTAGATCACACCTTTGCAGGATAGTTCTAAAAAGAGGGTATCGATCCGCAGGGACTGTGATGGTTGGTTTGTTAAGTTCTCAAAATCTTCTCTAGCTTGACTCGTGAAAACAAAAGATTTTGTTTTAAAAACTTAAAGACATAAAGTTAAATGACTTTAAACATAAATGACATAATTGTAAATGACATAAAGTGTAAATGACATAAATGTAAAGACATGAATGTAAATGACATGTATGTAAAGATAAAGGTAGAATGCAGATTGTATCTAACATGAGATCTTTAACAAAGGCATAATATGAGCATGTAAAGATTGTCAATCCTTACAACGATCTCAACATGAAAATACTATCGAAAGAAAATGATAAAGCATCATAGTTCGCACTAGTCACTCACCTAAATGACATAAATTTAAATGACATGAAACTAAACTACATGTGAGATAACTCGTGTTCCCTAGCATGCGATATAAATTCTCTCAAAAGCCTACACAATTTCATGACATAAGCATAAGGTATCATAGGTTTCCACTCCACTTTCCACCTATGTTAAGTTATTCTAAGTGCAGATTGAGTCGTGGTCCCTAGCATACCCTATCAAACTTACATAAAATCATGTCAAAAAGCATCATTACATAGCATGGTAATCATTCAAGACTCAAACAATTCTTCATAGACAAAGAACAATTTTCTATCTCAAATGGTATTTCATTAAGAACAAATCCTTAAGCAAATGCAATCATTATACCATTTATATAAAATCCATACCTAAATACAATCTACCTCAAACCATAACCCCAAGAAAAAATTGCATCAAACCTAAATAGGAATCATTTCCTCTTGGATTTGGATTTCTTCAATGGATTTGAAGAAATCCATTTCCTAAGGAAAATTGGAGCTATGGGTTGAGTTCTACACTATGTACAAAGCAAAATAAATGAAAACTAAACTAAAAACTACAACAAAAACTAAGCAAAACCGAGCTGTACATAACACTTAGAAGCCCACTGCTTCCCCCCTTTCTCTTCGGACAGCAAATCCATATTATAGAGCAGAGGGTTTGATCTTTTTCTCTTAAGGAAAGGATCAATGCTTAAAAATCTAATCCAGCTGTTTTAGAGTCCTCTAGGATGTGATTTCGGCGCCACCACCAAGGCTGGCAAGCCGCAATTGTTGATAACTTTTCTGGGTTTTAAGATATTTTCTGATATTTGCGTTCAGAAAGTTCTGGACTTCACCGGCATATTTGCCACCCAAGACGTCTAGAATCTGATCATTTTGATAAATAGCTTTTGTTTGCGTTGGAAAGTCATTCCTTTCCACGCCCCTGACCTTGGACTCATCCAAAGTTTGTACTGGGAGATATGGGTCAAAACAGTATGCGGAGGTCAGTGACGGGAACTGATCTGGAAACCGTGGACGCTCGATCACCACTTTTGACCTCATCGACGCGTCGGGCTGCTGACGACGACTCGATTCCTCGTTTTTGACGCTCGAGCTGTCCTTTTCTGCTTCAGCTTTTGGCTTGGATGAATTTTTCCTCTTTGAGTCCTCTTGTCCAATGCCCTTGACTTTTACCTTCAATCGGAGTTTTGAGCTAGGAGTTATGATCAAAGAGTTCGCAAAGGTCAGTTGCGTCATCAGTTTACAAAAAGTTGATGTATTTTCAGCCGATTTGATAGAATCTGTTGGTGTTCTTTATTAAGCCCTCAAAATAGAATAAACATAATACATAACAAATATTAAATACAATACAAACTAAGCTTAACATATGCCAGTTAAGGGGCTTTAAATGTGAAAACATTCAGGTAGTTATCACTCATCTCGTTCGAACAAGCAAGAAATTAAAAGTGGGAAACGTGGGGAAGCAGGGGCATGGGAACGAAGGAGATTCTCTCGGTAAGCAAAGAAAAATTTGAGGAAGAGGGATTTGGAGACAAACTTTTTCTCTATCCGTTTTTCTTAAGTTTTTTATTCTTTGCTAGTATGAACAATTGAATAGGCTGTATATGCTTATTTCATTGTTCCTTTTTTAAGAAAAAAATATAAATAACTTATTTCTGCTAGAGATGAAAAAAAGTATAATAGTTAAATTTGACTAATTATGATGGGTTTGACTATTTTGTTGGTGATGCTCTTAATTCTTGTGATGCCCAACACGATGAGGTTTCTCTAATTCTATTCCGGCACCCTTTCTTTCAATGAAGGTCATATAACGTTTAAACTTTCATAATTATGTATCTAGATATTTTGTGGTGCTATCCAAAACAGCAGCACCTTGATTATATTATATATACTCAAATTACTAAAGTTTCCTGTTTTCTACTAATCTTACCAAACTGTCATTTTCATCGTTTTACTCAATTGTCCTTCGGTTAAATTATTATATTCTTTAAACTCAAAATAATATCGGTCATGATATATTTCATGGAATTGTCTCGGCACAAAAAAATCAACAACCTTATTACGTCCATTAAAATTAAATTCTGTCAAATTTTGACCTAATGACTTTTTAGGCAACTTCTGACCTATAGAGCTTGTAAAAAAGGCATAACAAAATCGTATTTTTAACTTCAATATTAGTGATTGTTTTGAGTTTACGATTTTAAAAAGAATTTTTAAAGTGATTTATTAAAAAATACCCAATTAAACTTTAGCAAGATTGTAAATTTGGCCTTTAAAATCGCAATTAACATTAAAATTATGAATTTTACAACAAAAAAAACTCATCTTTTCCTTTGATTTGAAAACGTTAATTTTTTTTTTTTCGTTTTTAAATCGCAATTTTTCAAAAGCGCAATTCCAACAATTAATTTATGCATTTGATTTAAAATCACATTAATTTGTCTATGAAAACGCTAATCCCAATACACCGGAAATTTGTCTTGAAATTCTCCTTATTTAAAGGCCTACAATATCTACAAAATTACAACTAAAGAATTTTTTCTGATACCTTAAAATTTCCATTCACTAATCATTTTGTTTCTTTAACCTTTTGCCACCTTAAAATCATTAACTCCCCTCACCATGGTCCAAAAGTTAAAATTCATTTCATAAATCGTTCTAAATGGAATTGATTAATCCACTTACTTAAGTTCTTGAATACTTTTATTAATTAATTAGGAGCTAGGTATTCTCTAGAATATATTAAGGATTTGATTTTAAAAATTTGTTGTAATTGTTTAATCTCCTATAACAGATTTGATGAGTAATTAATATGTTGATTTGATGTTAATTTATTTTATGGTAATCAAATCACCATTACTTATCTACACAATTCTCCTATAAATAGGAGTCTCATGTATTTTGTAAAAATTATCAACTGAATAATAGCAACAATGTAAACCTTCATGGCTTTATCTTGTGGACGTAGATCACATAGATTTGAACCACTAAATCTTTTGTCTCACATTTTATTATTCTGCTTTTCTTTTTATCTATTCTGCATTGTGTTTTCTTCATGGTATTAGAGCTATAGGCTAATGCCAGTGTTCGTGATTCAATAGCCTATAAACTTTTTATGTTTTGTTGTTTATTGTCTTGTTCTTTATAGTCAATACTTTTTGCAAATCTTCCTCACCATAGACTTGCATTCTTGTTTGATTATAAATAAATAGATAAAATAATAAATAATTAATTGTAGAGCTTCATCACTGTTGGATCATGGGTAGACCTACTGTAAAGGTTTCGTTCACTGTCGATCCACGGCAAACCCAGCTCCACCCGACCTTCACTGGCGATCCAATTGCTCAGCCTGCCGCGTGCGCCGCCTCCTGTCGTCTGGAGTCACTGCCAACTCCGCTTTCCACCCCCATCCGCCTTCCTTTGGGCCTCCGGCTTCCACGTCTATGATTCGGCACCTCCTCCTTCCATTGTCCAAGCTCAATGCGCATATTTTCATCCATGCCTGTCGCCAGTAGCGTGAAGGTGGGGAAGACGCTATGCAAGTGTGGGAGAAGAATTTAGAGAAGAAGAAGGGTATATTGGTTACGGAGTGATTTCTTGACCCTATTTGCTATCAAGTTGCAAATATTCATATTCTAGTTTATGAATATGAATCTCGGTTTTTTTGTTGACTTGGATCTGTTTGGTTATGGGATTAAGGTGATCCTGTACCCAGTTTACTGTAATATGCGAATAAGGATATTCCTTGTAAAAAAAAAAAAAAAAAGAGGAAAAAAAAGAAAAAATTGTGAAAAAAAAGAAGAAGGAAGAAAGTGCCTGTTTATTTCAACCCTTTTATTGGCCTATTTATGTGGTCTTACTTTTTTGTCCTGTTGTTGACCTAGACCCTTTTTTAGCCCAATGTTGGGCTTTCTTCTTTGCATAGTATGACTCAATTTCTTTGGCCTTTGTGGTTTTTTTTAAATACCAAGTCCATTTAAGGCCCATAATTGCCTAATTTCAGGCCCATTGTTGACTTTTTTTCTTGGCGTAGTTGGCCTAATTTTTTGCCTTTGTGGTTATTTAAAATCCAATCCCATTTAAGACTCATTAATTTTGTCTCATTTTCGCCCTTTTGTTGGGCTCTTATTTTGGGCCCATAGTTGACCCTATTTTAAAGATTTCAGGCCCATTATTATTAAAGGCACATCTTTTGGCATCGTTGTCGCTATCAAAGTCATCGCTACTATCAACTCCAACGAAGTTTTCGGCCACACTCTGACCTCTGCCACCGATTGCTTACTATCTCTAGGCAAAAAAAAAAAAAAAAAATCCAACCTCAAGATTTTAGATCTTTCACCTTAAGTTTGAGAGAGGATTTGATTTAAGAATACTTTATTTGTAATTGAATGTAATATCTTATAATCATATTTGATGGTAATAAAATATGATAATTTAATTTTTTAATTAGATTTAGATGGTTAATCAAATCATCTACTTATCTACCTTAATTATCCTATAAATAGGAGTCTCAGTGTATTGTAAAAATATCAAGTGAATAAGGAGCAACAATGTAGCTTAGGACTTTTTTATCATATGGACTTAGACCTATAGGACTGAACTCCATAAATCTTTGTCTTCATTTTTATTATTCCGTTTCTTTTGGCATTATGTTTTTTTTCAAGTTCACAACCTGGTACCATCATTACCGTGTTGTATAGAGAGAGGATTTAAGGACACTTTTGATACGATCTTGTTCTTGGAAGAGCTTAACAAGGCTATCCAGGGAAAGAACTTGAAGCAGATCACAGGGATCAATGAGGGGTGAAGCAGGCTAATGAGTGCGATACAGACCGCTGTGTCAAGGACTTATGGGTTCACGATTATTATATGATGCTTGTAGTCGTCTTTGATAGCCAGTTGTCTTAGTCGTACGTCTTGATCACGGGTGACAGATATTACACTGGGGTGGGTATGGTTGGTGGGAAATGAAGTGTACTTTTATATAAGTTCTATGGAATGCTGTGACCATTTATTTTTTTTATTATTGGTTTCAGCAAGAGGTTGTGGTTGTGAGTATGATAAAATTTTATTGTTATTCTTTCTTATTCTTGGAGGATTATTTTGAGGTATTAATTGCTTGGAAAGGGAACAAGCCTCGTTGGAGTGTTGGATAATGTAACTTGCATGGGGATTCGTAGTTTAAACCTATGGAAGGCATCGTAAGTATTTGAAGTAGCGTTGGTGACCAAATCTCTAGAGAAGACAGATTTTTAACCCAAATAGTTGAAGTTTGTACTTCGGGTGATAGGGAAATTGCAAGCGGGTCATTTTAAAGCTTGTAACATTTTGCTGGAATGGCTGGCCTGGCAGGTTATTTGTGTATAGAGATTTTTTGTAGTGAGATTTGTTTAGTATTAGTTGAGTGGTTATTCTTCTCTTTCTT
>FXXK01004276.1:0-17476 GCA_900184695.1 Betula pendula | reverse complement strand
TACAATGGTTCGACCGAGTTATTCCAAACCTGTAATTTCTGATAAGGTTATGGCAGTTAGTGGGGTACAAACCATTCAGTATTTGGAGTGCTGTTGATAGGCTCCGAAATTGTTTCCAGTGCTGTGCAGTTCTTGCATCTAAAAAAATCAAACTTGCTGGTAAATCTGGAATTGATTTAAGCTTTTCTGCAACTATCCAATCTAAGACTTGAAGTTTCGAAAGACCACCTAGGCTTGCTGATAGGCTTTCAAAATATTGCATCTTAATCTAAATTTGAAGAGAAATAAATCCAAAGATCTATAGGAATTGCGTCATCTGATAAATTGCACTCCCAGAGACATAAGTGTGTAAGTGAGTTCAAGCCTTGTAGTGTAGCAGCAGTAGATTGATTGACTTGGGACTCTCTTGGTGATATCCAGGACCAAAAGAGTGAAGGCAATGACTTAAACGGTGATCCTTTAACGCACGCTAGAGATAGATATTTGAGGTTCTTCAGTCGCACTAATACTAAAAGGCACTTGTCTTTGGCTAGTTTGTCTGCAAGAAGAGTTTTCAATGATTCCATCTCCCCAAGTTTTGCAGGTCAATTTTCCATTTTAGACACCCAGAAAGAATGAGAGTTCCAGATACTTCAACTTATAAACTCCCTGCAACTTTAAGGCATTTGCAATCTTTCAAATTCACAACACAAGATTACTAAGATTTCCACTGGAGTGCTGAACTTCAAACAAACTTGTACAATCTTCGAGTATTAATTGCTCAAGATTTGGGAGTTTTGAAAAGTCAAAGGTCTGGCTCAGATAAGGAGAGTACTGAGATTTAGAATTTTTCTCTCTTAAGCATACTGTTAAACAAATCAGAAAATAAACTGTGAAAAAGAAGGAAAACACAATATTAGGCCTAGAACCAAAAAAAAATCATTGATTATTGTACTTAAACTTTCCAAACTCTTTTGAGATTGCTATATTGCAGTC
The DNA here is from genome assembly GCA_900184695.1 of Betula pendula. Classification (NCBI taxonomy): domain Eukaryota; kingdom Viridiplantae; phylum Streptophyta; class Magnoliopsida; order Fagales; family Betulaceae; genus Betula; species Betula pendula. The sequence continues at coordinate 16,501 of FXXK01004276.1, read as the reverse complement.
AATCACAACTAGGTCTTCTTGGGTAAAGTTCATTGCATAAATTTAGAGGAAATCCATGCCAGACTGGAAGCACCTTAAATTCATTGGAAAGATATTTAAGTCTCCAGTGAGTCGTACGTGGATCAGTGCGAGTAATCTCAGGCTCTTGCATCTTAATAAATTGATTATTGAATTGAACATCCACCTTACTTAGACTTGGAAATTCTAAAGTAAGGTCACTTCAACTCATCTGTAACTGCAAAAAAACAAGAATTGCATGAGACAATTGATCCATCCCATTTATCACATAAGCTTTTTAGGATAATTGATTTTAAACATGAATCAAGCTTTTGAAAGCAATTGATGATTTAATATGGTATTAAAGCAAAAGTTTCGGAGCTGAAACTGTCCTCCATAATTCACCTCTTATTTCAATTAATATTTGGATATATGGTCTCACTATTAAGTATTAAGAATATTAATTAGAATGATAAATTCTATTTCTTATAAACTTGGGCTTTTGATATAAGTGTGGTTTAACAATTTGGCTGAAAAAAGCTACTTTGTTAATTATTCAATTTTTCTCCACCTTGCTTAGTATAATGTATCATGTTTGCAGCTACAAACAATGAATGATGTTAGCAAAGAAAACAAGTATTCCTATTTTAAGAAAAAAGAAAACATAAGGTTACACTCCTTAGGGCATGTGATTGCGTGAATTATGTATGCATTTGCTCCCAAATAACACATATATTAGAAAAAAGTTCTGTTTTCTTTCAAACTTCCAATCGAGAAAGTTATTATTACCATCGTGCTTTGCAAAATATCAAATGCATCCTCATGCAGACCATAATCTACTCCATTCCCGGTTCGTTGGGTGTTTTTCACGGATGATTTCTCTTCCCATTCTCCGAAAGCAAATCATGCATCGTAAATTTCGTTTGTCCATTAAAATTTAAGAAGACACCGTTGAATAGGACAATAATTCCAATCTTTTGCAAAAAAACCACAGCCAATCCAATATTTTTTAACAACATAGTCTTTGTCCATTCCCGATGAAAAAACATGATATGTCAAGATATATTCCCCCTTTTCAGAATTGTCAGCTTAGTCCATCGAAACTTATTCTAAGTTTATTTTGGAATTTGCTCCATGAGAATCCTCTTCATTTATCAATGCACTTTTCCATTCTGACATGGCCTAGGAAGAATGAGCCCAAACTCAGAGCTAGTGGCAATCCTCGACTCTGTTGGCATGGAAGGGTGCATAAATCTGACATATACTTTTAAGCAAAACTTCTTACAGGTACAAGTTTCTCTCTTTCTTAGTTTAATTGAAATGAGATAATGTTTGGGATAGGGTTTCAACTCAGTATCTCTAATGTTGTCAATTTTTGACACGACCTGTGAATCTCAGACGAAATTAAAGGGTTAGGGTTGAGGAGTCTTACCCGTTTAATTAAATGGCTCGGGTTATAATTAACCTATATAGTCTTATACATAGGCTTCGACTCAACCCGAATGTGACATACGACATAATGGGAGGCAATTTTTGACATGACCTACAAACTTGACACAAACCCAATTCAAAATTAGAGAATTAAGGTTGAGTGGTTTGACCCGTTTAATTAAATTGGTTGGATTATGGTTGATCTATAGAGTGTTATACCCATGCCTCAACCCGACATGCAAACACAAATTGCCACCCTTAAGTACCTCTGCTATGATATCAGGTTAAATCTCTACTTATCTCACGTCATTTAATTATCATCCTCTTTTCTTATGTAACAGGAATGGGCTATGAGTGGAATTGGTAGTGTGTTCGGCATTTTCCTCCCTGGCAATCAAATTCCTGATTGGTTCACATATCAGTGTGAGGGATCCTCGGTACATTTTAAAGTACCTACTGTTGATCCAATATTGAAAGAGTTTGGTGTCTGTGTTGTCTATTCATCACGTGTTCTCGTATTATCTTCATATAGAGGTAGTATGTCATTTATCAACCATACCAAGAATACTATTTTGACCCTTCCGGCAGAAACAAATGGTGGCCCATATCCTCGTGGAGATCACTTATTGCTACGCAATGTTCTTAACAATGAATTTGAGGACGGTGATGAAGCAGAGGTTGTTGTAGATTGGGGACCTGAAATCATTGTTAAGAAGATAGGTGTCTATCTAGTATACGAAAGGGTTGTTGATGGAAAAATGATTCATTATGCCTCTACAGCAAATCATGAGGATGCCATTGTTTTCAGTGATGACAGAAGCTCCTCTAANTCTTAACAATGAATTTGAGGACGGTGATGAAGCAGAGGTTGTTGTAGATTGGGGACCTGAAATCATTGTTAAGAAGATAGGTGTCTATCTAGTATACGAAAGGGTTGTTGATGGAAAAATGATTCATTATGCCTCTACAGCAAATCATGAGGATGCCATTGTTTTCAGTGATGACAGAAGCTCCTCTAAGAGAAAAACGAGATCTCCAAATAAAATGGATGATTCACAAATTTTGCTGAAAGAGAAAAAGCTCAAAAAGCTTACAACAGAGGAAAATGATCAATACTCTTTTTACTCTTTTATAAAAGAGTATGACGAGCTATCAAAAGTTTCAATTTGAATAGTTCTAAGATATATATATATATATATATATAATCTCGTCTCATATGTATTGTATAAGTATTGAAATATGTCATGCCTCCAATTGAATCTCAATGCAAGTTTCCTCCTCTATAGTCTCCATATGCTATCATGCTAAATTCTCCTAGCAAATAATCTATGTATGCTACAACCCACAATAAGTATGTATGTATATATATATACCCTTCATCCTTATTTATATAAGGGAGACCCAGATGAATGTATCGATTCAATTGTGAGGATTGGAGGGAACCATGTTGTCTCCAAGTTGAAGTTTCGTATTTGAGGGAGTTTTTGCAACTGGGTTTTAGCGTTCTTCTATTAGATGTTGATATTGTGTATTTTCAAAAACCTTTTAATTATTGTTGAAGATAAGTTACAGTTCTGTAAGTTCCCCCCTTTCCTGTTTTGATTAGAAAAACAAAAAAAAAAAAACAAAAACAAAAAAGAGAGAAGTTACGGTTGCAGCCAATCTCGTCTACACATAAAACTAAATCGAATGAAACTCAAACAACTCAATTCAGATCCAATACAATGAATTCAATACACTTGCCTTTTAATTTAGAAATAAATAAATACACTCCCCGTTTCCCCCTCCCCCCGATAGGAAAAAAGAAAATATTCAATACACTCCCCTAACATAAAAAGAGAATTTAACTATACTATTTGATCTAACTTTAAACCACGACCATCACAAGGATGCCAAAAATAGCCATCATCCACTTGTAATATATAGGTGTAATGCTTCCCCTAGCAGTTGAAACACGAGAAGGTGCTAGAGACACTGTTTGAGAGAGCACTATTATAACAAGCTTTTGGTTTCCTACCTCACAATGTTTAGCAACACCACAAATATACCATTTTCTTCCCGAGGTTGCTAGAGTAATCACATCATTTCTACTAATCCGGGCCTCAATTCCCGCCGGTGCCGCACATTGTTGGAAGCCAATTCCGTTGACTTTAAGAACATTGTAGCCTCCCTCTTTATACTTGAAAACTGCACCAAGAAGTTGATTCTTCCATCATCAATCAAACTAAAAAGAAATATAAAAGCAAGACATGGACTCCTTAAAAACAAGATAGCCTCAAAGTCATACGGAACTTATACAAGCAAGTGTATACAAGAAAACAAACATGGGCAAATAAAATTAAAAGATTACATAAGAAATGTATACTGGTAATTAGTTGAAGGCATAGACTTGAAAGTTTAATTATAGAGTTAATTAATTTACCAAGTGTGTCACCGACATGGAACTCTTTTCCCTGAGCCCAAGCTTGGTAATCAAAGTTAATGGTCCATCCCTTCTCATCACCAACCATAAATTCTGTGGCCAAAATTGAAGGGATGAGATTTGCTACAAGTACAAGGATGAAGAAATATTGGGAAGATGCCATTACAATAAGAAACTCTCTTTAATTTATCAGATTGATTGGAAGTGCTTGTCTCAAAAAGTAGAAATCGTGCCTATTTATAAGTCAAAAAAATCTCACATTATAATACAAAAAAAAAAAAAAAAAAAAAAAAAAAAAAATCTCACATTTTGACCATCTATGGATGGCAACGCCGAATGGCACAATTAATTTAATTTGTTGGAGCTATTCGAGAGGCCTTTTCTTATAGATTTTGGACTGTTGACTGGCTTTAAGTTTGAGATTATTGCTGCCCTTTGTGTTAAAATATTCATTAGATATAAAATTTAAATTTTTTAGATTAGTAATTTAATGTGATATCAGAATGAAATAAAGCAGTGTAACTTATAAAATTATGTGAATTCAAGATGTTTCTTGCTTCAAACGAGTTGAAAAATATTACCTATTAAAAATATGGCATGTTACTAATGAAAATTAAGTATATCTTCATTAAGTTCTTGTACTTCATGTTGTAGAAGAGTTTTGAGCCAAAAGCTGTCATTTGATTTTTAAAAAAAATAATCGTCTCTTCAAAAGTGAATAAGAAGCTTTTATGGAGAAAAATTCTTTTTGATTGCCACGGTAACATGCCATCTTTTTAATTGATAGTATTTTCCAAGCCATTCGATGCAAGAATCAACGTGAATTCACATAATTTTACAATCTACAATTTATTTGAAATTGTAGGGGATCCTTATCCGATTTTTGTGTGTTTCCCTACATTTCAATTAAATATTTCACATGTTTATATCTTTTATTAAGTGAGAGTTTGAACCCACATATAAATGGATTGTTAAAATATTAATTAAATGATTGATTTCACCATTTTCTATCGGCTTTTAAGCTTTAGAGATAATTGATATTAACACATTCAGTATGCTCCATCAAAATTTTAAGCTGTCGTGGCCAGCTAGAGGAATCGATCGATGTTGCTAAGATTTTTGAATAGATGAATTGCAACATCCAGCCTGCTTGTGATTAATATAGTTCATGGTTTAAAGTGGGAGTGTGTTTCTTAGTTTCTTTGATTTGGTTTATAGTTTGTAAATAAGTTTGCCTCATGTAATAATTAGGCTATTGTAACGCTCTGATAAAATCATTTAACTAGTAAATGACTTAGTAGTTCACCTCCCAGTCTTAACCCTTCCGCCGGGTTAAAACCCAAGGATCATACACTCTCAAGATGAGAGTCTACAACGGAAGACTTGTCACTTATGAATAATAGAGATAGCAAGTAATACTCACAATAAAATAATACAAGAATAGCTGAAAACATAACCATAATATCATAAAAACATATTGATGTCTCCAAAGTTTGGTCAAAGATCAGTCATCAACAAAACATAATGGTTACAACCCGAAATCTAACATAACAACGAAATCACAGATCAGTCTTCACAACATAGAGCATGTAGACTATATTTATTATATCGTGATGGAGTCTCCTCCGGCATGCCACATCCTACTCAGCTACACAAGTTATAGGTCCTAAAAAATCACCCTGAAAATGTCCTCCAACAAGACCATATTGCTTGCATACATCGCCATCGTCTAAACTATCTATGTAATAGCATAAAATCATAGGTGAAAAAGATACAAGAGTGAGTACACTACGTAGTGAGTAATAGTGCACACATGTTATACAGGTTACCATTTTGTGAACTCAGTTTATAACTCACAAGCATTGTTATTCTCAGTTCATAGCATAAGCATGACATGATAATGCAATATATATATTTATGATACATGATATGTTGAAGAACATGAGATATGTTAACAATATGGTTTACCCGAAATATTACCTTTTCTCAACAAGATTTGCACATCCCAAAGGACTTCTGGTACAATTTCGGTGCCCCGAACATTGCACAAATATACCATCTTATACTAGCAGTCCGACCGAGTCTGACTTCGGGTGGCCCACACTGACTAGCAAAGCCGTAACGGTGACTCCACTCGAAGAATGGTGTGCTGGTCACAAATTCTTAATCATTGGATCCAAGGCCTTCATCTTAAAAGAAACATTTGACCATAGAATCAATTTGTAAAAATAGTAAGCCCATGGCCATTTTACCGCATGTACTAGTGTACTATGTCATGCGAAGCACATTAATATTTGGCTATGTTCGTTAACCCCTTTACCCCTACCCCTTTTTTTTCTCCCTCAAAATCAACACCACTTTTAATATTCTATCAATCACTTTTTAACAACTTTTTTTACTTTTTATATCACATCACTCACTTTTTATTAATATTTAAATAAAAAACTCACTAACAAACAAAACTTTTTTACTTTTCCATACAAAAAATTTATAAGAATTTTTCTACTTTATATCACATCATTTACTTCTATTACTATTCAAAACACACAAAAAAAAAAAAAAACCCTAAAGGATTTAACAAACACAGTCTTTATGTCTTTTATATGCATGTTTTTCACAACTCATTATTTCATAATCTTTGTTAATCACAACCGTTTCACAAATGGAGTTCACAGTGGAGAATAAATAAGTATTTCATGAAATTTGTAAACATGCATGTTTCGTATATCAAAATAGTCATGCTATGCAGAAAAGTATAACAATAACAAGTATATGTGTGAGTTGTTATTCACTTGTATCGTAGGGATCAATCAAACAATCTTCCACGAAATCTACGACTTCATAATCTAAGAAATGATCTTACCATTAGTCTTATGCCTTAAACTAAACAAGTTGTAGCCTTCTAATAATCCAAAAGGACATTCTATCAGAGCATCGAACGTACATTTGACCAGGATGGTCGAACGTTCCAAGCCCGAACATCGAACGTTTGACCAGGAGGGTTGAACGTTTCAAGACTGAACATCAAACATTTGACCAGGAGGGTCGAACATTGATGAGGTCCACAAACTCATTTCAGACTAGAACCTCAGTCCTTTCTGGATTCTAACACCTCCTAAGGTCTCCTAAAAGTCTAACTAGAGAGAATAAGGAGTTTCACACTTCAAAAACAAGGTTTGAGGTGTTAAACTCCTTAAACCAACACAAACCAACTTAAACCTCAAATGATCAAGCATGTAGCTAAACAACATAGAAACTAAGTCACAATAATATCTAAACAAGGTAACAATAAGTAAATAACAACAGAAAGACAAACTAAGCTAAGATAGATACCTCAAAAGCTCAAAAGCCTTCTCCTTCTCCAAACACTCTTCCTCACACACTCACAAACGTTCTCTAAGCTCTAAGGCACGATTGAATTGTAAAATGGGGGGTGGAGATCCTATTTATAGAGCGAGCTAGAGCATCTGGTTAAGAACTGCTGGGTTTTTAGGTTCATCGAACGTTTGATTATACTATTACTCAACGGTTCTAGAGTTTTTACCGAACGTTTGATAAAAGCATCAAACGATCCAAAAAGCACATCGAATATTCCATGAAAGCATCGAACGTTTGATACGGTCTGACACACACACTGATCGAAAGACCTCATATGAACAGTGCATCACGACACGCATTGAACGTTTGATTCTCACCATCGAACGTTCCATGAGACCTTCGAACGTTCTACGGAATCTTTCAAACGTTCTATAGACGCCTAAGACTCCAAAATAAGTCCTTAAACTTGTTAAATCTTTTGAGTATTACAGCTATTCTACATTATGAATGAGAAATTTAACTTTGTGCACATGTCCGTGAATATAAGGTTGGTATAAAATGAAAGATGATGAACTTGAGAATCACTATTTCAAATCAACATCTATATTAATTTACGAGGAAATGAACATAGAATATATGGCTATTTACAGATCTAAATGTAAATATACATATTATTTTACGTTATTTAAAATTTTAATAGTGTGACATATATATATTATTAGATGGGACAAATTAAATCTTGATCATGAAATGAATTTAGATCTCATTCCATTATATCACGCTCGAGTTCGCTTTTAAATAAATCATAGAAAATTTGGTTCAATCCATGATGGTAAGCCCTAAGCTCATCTCAAAGGAATACAATAACTAGGGTTAATCTCCAAGATAGTTTAGGGCACTTAAGCAACATGGGAGCAAATAGACGCTTGAAGCAGGGCTTCAATCTTTTTTGAACGTGGGAATTAGAGGTTAAGGACAGCTTATATTATAGTGATTTTTTTTTTTTATAAGGAAGGATGTCCTTTGAGAGCGTTTGTTAATTATTCCATAAACTTTTCCTTTCAAAATTGGAGAAACCATGATGGCACAAAAACGCATTGGAATTTAATTCGTAGACAAAAACTAATAATTTTAACTAAATCATATGATATGGATTGTTTGAAATTACCGTTTTTAAACAATTACCATTTTAAAACTTAGAAGACAATGAGTTTTTTTTAAAAAGCGCAATTTCAATGCTAAACTGCATTTTTAAATTCATGGTTTTCAATCACACATAATAAAATCTTACTTTAAATTATGCTTTTTGAAATCGAAACCTAAACGGACTCTAACTTTAGAAGAACTGGACTGCATTGAAAATAATGGCATTTACTATAAAACATGACCATGAATTTAATAATCCCCGGACAAAACATAGCCAAAGAGGTCGACTCTTACCTGAAATTCTGCATTTTGATCAAGCAATTAATTCCGTTACAAAATCAACACCCAGTTGAGAACCATGAGAGTACTTAACGCAGCAATCAAATATAATAGAGTAAAGCCAAGAGCTACCAGATCTTAAAGAATGGTCATCTCAAAAAAAATAAAAATAAAATAACGCAGCAATAAAAAAAGACAAAGCTCTAAAGTTCAACCTCCAAAATTACATAAGGTAATTGATGTTTCCTCTTTGATTTGCATACAGCTGCATCTACACATTAAAAAAGAGGAGTGCAGCTTGTTCTAGGAATAATATGAATTATAATCAGCCTACAATGAGAAGACGGTAATTAAGTAAGAGATTGGCAATAATATGCATTATTTAAGAAAAATATTTATGAGATCCTATCAAGGATTATACCAGATCGATCCAATGCAAACTTATTGGCAGCTTAACAAGGCAGCGACCAAAAATTAGTCCTGGTAATCTCATTCATAGTATTTACATGTCACCATGAATCATTTGTCAATTCTTTCAAGTAGCCGCCAAAAATCTTCGATCTTTCTGTGTGTATCTACCACCATCAACTGTAGAGAAATAGAGAAGTCAAGCGCGAAGTGGGAAGGGATGGCGAGCAGTGGCGAGCCAATTGTTCTCAGGGCTGAATCCATATCTAGCCAGTTGGCAGAGCAAGAAAATGTCTCAAAGAGGGGCACCAAGCGGAACAAAATAATAAGTTAATTATACAAGTTTATTTTATCTTTTTAGTATCTATTTTTTTATTATATATATAAACTATAGTAATTACAATTCAATCAACAATATAATTATAATAATGTATATAAGAAAAAATAAGCTATCAAATTCATAAATATATGTTAAATGATATATCAGTCACATTTAGCACTAATAACAGAAAGTACATAAATTCACTATAAATGCAAAATAAAAGGTCTAAAATTGCATCCTTACGCGCGATCCCTGTAACCTCATCCATAGTATTTAGGGCATGTCCACTATGATCAGTTTGTCAATTCTTTCAAGTAGCCGGCCAAAAAGATTCTTCTTTCTGTGTCTACCACCATCAACTGTAGAGAAATAGAGAAGTCGAGCGCAAAGTGGAAAGGGATGGAGAGAAGGCGGAATACCGGGAGCGGAAAAGGGAAGCGGCCGGGCTGTCCTCTACATGCTTCAAAACTAGAAAAAGTGTCACGAACAACATCATCATCACCATAAGTCCCTTCCTACCATTTTCATCCATTGTTCCTCTCCCTCTCTTCAGATTTCTTATTTTTTGGAACTTCGGAAACATGTAAAGCTTTTATATACAAGAGTTATTAGATATTTTGAAATTATAGATATTTTAGTTTTAAATTTTTATTATTATTGAAAAAAAAAAACAAAAACTGATTTTATTTATTGTTTAAGCATGATGACCTTGGAAAGGCTTAATGGCTTTTGCTAACATGAATTTTGGTTAAGGTCATGTCTCCTAACTCTTAAGTTTTTATTAAAGTCATCCAAGAATTTCTAAGACTTCCTTTTTTGTTTTTTTTTTTTGGCAATAGTCTTGTTTAATCAAGCATAAAAGTTGTATTTCAATTTATTTAAGCTAAGAGTTGTTTAAAAATATTGGTGACCTTAGAAACATTTGATCGCTTTTGATTGACGTGAATTTTGGTTAAATTCATGTTACCTAACTCTTGAGTTTTTATTATAGTCGTCCGGAAAATTCTACGAGATTTTTTTTTTCTTTTCTTTTTTTTTTATTTTTATTTTTTATACAATAAATCAAAACACCAAAAGAGAAGTGGGCTTCTTAATAACTTACGCAAAACGAAAATAACAGTGCAGATGTGCATATCACTTGATTGTGAGATGACAAGACCTATTTATTACAGTCTTCCGTGCATCAACCAGAAAAATAAAAGACAAAAAAATGATCACATCTATCTCTTGATTTCCTTCTTACATTGTTCAAAACAATTTTCTGTTTCTTTACTTCGCCCTTTTGAACTACTATCTTTTGAGAGCTTTCCTCTTTGGTGATTTAGCACCTCAAAGCTTGCCATCCATTCACCTTAAAGAGAGGTAGCGAGAAGGAGTTTTGCTTGATTTTGGAGGCTAAGGAGCTAAAGCTTTCATCTTTGAGGTAAGAATAGATAATATTGATCTTTCATTTCGTGTTTTGATTTATGTCAGAGCCATATTTCGAGCTAGTTTATTGGTTAGGGTAGAATCACTTGAGCAATGGTAGAAAGTTAGATTCTTTTGATAGAAGAATCAATAGGGGTGTATAAATGGTTACGGTTAGCGGTTATTGCCTATAACCGCAACTGCAATCGCTTTAGACGGTTATCCTATTTTCACAACCGTTTCCCATTAGGCGGTTAACGGTTATTTGAGACACAAACCGCACGGTTATAATTGCTTTTTACATATGGGCTATTTGAGCCTATATTAATATTTTTGGCCTATTTTTAGGGCAAAAAAAAGGGTTAATACCATTTTTTAGTACTTGAGTTTTAACGTTTTTTTTTTCCACATTGGTTTCATTTTGGGATGTATAATAACTTAGGTTATGGTTAAAGATACAGACGGTACATGCCGTTAACTTTTCAAAATATTGTTAATGGCCGTCCATGTCACTGCCACCTAGTTTCCTTTTAGAATGCGACACCTGTCACAACTGATCACATCAGTGCGATTTCACCTTCACCATCATCTTCCTACCACTTTATCCCCAAATTGAGACGAATTAGTCGTCAAGTACATAAGTTGAAGCAGACGAGGTCGACTACCTAAGCTGAAGGCAGAAATGGCATCAGCATCAAGTAGATTGCGGGATTCGAAAGGAAAGGAAGGTTCCCGATCCGTTGATAAGGTATGTTCTCCAAAGCAAATCAAATGTGACCAAAGTTGTTGATTTTATTTAGGGAGATCTTCGGTGTAGATCTAAGGTATATTTTTTCTAGGACCAGACGAAGTCATCATCAGTTGGGTCCTCTTCGGTGGGTGGGTTTGAGATGTCGTGGGTCTGTTATTGCGATTTACCCACACCATTGAGGACATCAATGACTAAGGACAACCCCGGCAGACGGTTTTGGGGTTGTGCAACCTATGATTCTAACGTGAGTAGTTTCCATCCACTTTCCATCCACTTTTAACTGTTACTCATGAATGGGTTGTTACCTAAGTTAATTGGAATGCTATCCTCCAACGTACAGAGAAAATAAGCATGTCGTTTTTTCAAATGGCTGGACAAACTAACATGTGAAAGGGCCTTGTGTATTTATGCAAGTAGATCTTTTAGAATCTTTTATTACTATATGTATTTGTTCTTGGACTAACGAGACATAAGGCCTTGTGCATTTAACTTGTTCATCCATCAAGAATCTAAGGACTAGTTTGGATGGGCTCTAGAGGTGATCCATTCCGTAGCGTGAAATCCATCATTGGCTAAACAATCATTTGTTTGGATCTTGATGAGATTATAATCCAAGTACCTTGTTGGAGGTTTAAATGAACAAGAAGTTTCCTTTTGGAAAAGATTGTACGGCAAAGGCAAATGTCTTGTTTAGGATATTTTTCATTTATTTTTAGATAAGAGAGATAATTATGTATGAAACTCTTTGAGTTTCCAAATACATAAGGAATCTATGGAAGCATCTCTTAAAGAATAACTAATCAAAATATGGATAGTATCTTAGCTGGATACACCTTGGATAATGTCAAAGATGGTGTGAGATACTAAAAATAAATAGTAATAAAAGAATACTCTTTGTTAAATTCTTAAAGGAATATATCCTAAGAGACAACAACACACTTTTAAGTAAGTGCGGATTGGATGTTGGATCTTTTAAGAATTAAGGTATTTGGAAAGATATATAGTCTTGTTAAGGAAGACACGTCCAATAAAGGAATTGAAACGTCTTTTCTCTAATGTCTGAAGAAAATTGCACTAAGGTTGCTTTTTCAATCAATATGTCCAAAAATGAGAGCTTACTATAGAAGCCAGTCTTTGCTCCTGTTACAAAAGTTTGCATTAATTTCTACCTCTAATTTTGATTTTCCCACCACTTCAATCCTCTGCATGACCTGTGACATCTTCCCTTGTCACCGACATTTTTGACCCTCTAAAATTTAAAACATATAACAAAATTCTGATTTTTTTTTTTTAAAAAAAGAATTATAGATATTTTTACGGAATGGACCTCAAAATTAATTTTTATCTCTTATAATTTTTTTATCCCCTTTTCTAAAATTTTAATTCCGCTCCAGAGTTGGAGTCTTCTGAAAAGTCGCCGGACTCTTCTTCTTTCATATATTTCTTCAACCATAGGTTTCCACAGCCAAAGCCGAGCATATGTGAAAACTGAAAATCAACCACGAAAATGACCACATTAACATCACATCAGACCAACTCACAAAAGAGAGATACCCGTGATGCGTTTTTGTTTGGTAGCCGAGAAAATGTGCTCATCAGTCTATAGATTGCTTCTTGGTTAGGTCTTTCTATGATGCCAGCATTGGCTTTTCAGAATCATAAAACGAAACTCTAATTTTATTGAGTTGATGTGTAATTATTTTATTATTTTGAATCAGCTATTATAAAAAAAAAAAAAAAATTATTAAACTGATGGGTACTATTACATCGGTCGAATAAAATAAAGGTTAAATGAAATATGTCCTTTAGCATTACTTTCCCCTTGTTCTTTGGTCATCCTTTGATATATAAATATTAAAAATCCACTTATGATATTTAAGAATGTGGTCTCAAAAGTTTTTTTTTTTTTTATTTTTAAAAAAAGAAATTATTCATATAATGTAATCAATTGTCATCTAACTTAACTGTTATTTAAAAAGAGAGGACAAACTTATATAGAATATTATACCAAGTTGTAATGATTTAAAGTTTATAAAAACAAAGGACATAGTGGTGAATTGGTGATATTTATGAGAATAAATTTTTTATTAAAATACACTAAATAAAAAAAAAAAAAAAAAAAAAAAGCTCGCTCAGGATGGCCGATTAAAAAAAAGGTCAAAATGAAAAATCAACTCATCATGTATGTGGTTGCATTGATTTGCAAATAAGTTTTATGTGGTATAAATTAAAATTTTTTGAGATCTACTTGTGGTATGCAAAAATAACAAATAAGTCTTTAATATCAATTTTCGTTCAAAATTTTGACGAAATTTTATTAATGTGCCACATCATATTCAATTATATAACATGATGTCTCACCCGTAATAATAATAATTATATAAATATATTAAATATAAAACTCTAAATATATGAAATATTTAAGAACTAAAAACAAAATTAAAATATAATCTTTGAGAATCAAAATGATCCTCCAAAAGTAGTGGATCCAACAACACAAAATCATCTGGTCCTTCTTGAGGCCGGTCTCCGGTCAGATACAAATAGTGATTGTTCTCTAACGAGTTATAAATTCATTGAGTGAAACAAAAATGAAGAAGAAGCATAATTATGTTTCTGTATTAATGTAAATAACTGCACATGGAAGAAATGTATAAATGTTCTAACAAAGCAAGAAAATATAATAATTGAATTAATTGATAATATTAAACCTAGCTACTACATCAGAACCAACATATATATAGTTCTATAGAAATAATAAATAAATTTAATAAGAAAGAACAAACAACAACTTTGCAAGATTTACAAGCATAAATAAATTCAATAAAAGAAGAAAATCAAAGAGTTAACAAATTTATTATACAATTACAGGTTTCAAATGAACAATTAATCCAAAAATTATTATGAGTAAAATTAAGATAAAGTGGTTACCAAAAACATATGAGCAATTGGACAAACATCAAATACTAAAGAAATAAAATTACGGAAGATGATGAGTTTTAAAAATTTAGCTGAAAAAGAATTAATTTCAAAAATGGTACACAGAAGACTAACCTTGTTATAATAAAGAATATCAATTACTAAATTGCATTACTAGAATTACATAGTAATTTTTTCTCCATTTAGTTTCTTTTTATTCAATAAATGAATTTTCTCTTCAATGAATGAACTATCGAACTCTTATTATAAAATTTTTGGTGTCATTTTGTTTAAGTTAGACGGAAAATAATTAATTTTCCTTTAGATGGACAAAGGGTTTAATAATAATAATAATTATTATAAAAATTATCAACCCTATATATTTTCGTGTATTTCTTATTATCCGTTTACATTTTTAAAATCTAAAACAAAGGAGTCCTTGCTGTTAGAATATGAAAGTTTTCCCATTAATTTGCTTTACCATTAACGTTTGATTTACCAAAAATCTTAGAGATTGATTTTTCCTATAAATATATAAGCTATTTGTATTGCTAAATTAGATCAAGTAATAAGAGCACAAATGCAACAATATAAACTCTTAATTAGGACCAATTTCAATGGTGGAGTATACGTCTAAGCCCGAACCACCACAAATTCTCATGTCTCTTTTTTTTTTTCTTTTTTTTTTGTTCTCTCAATTTATATTTCATTACAATTTCTACATTGCAAGTGTGCAATGATGGATGGGGGAGGAACGAAGAAGAAAATTGGTAGGGCAGTATAAGCACAGGGCGTGTTTGAGCCACGAAGCTGAACTCCAACTCCAATTTCTATTATTCATACTCGAATTCTAAAAAAAACATTCCTACTTTTACTTATCACAGTGCAATTTCTACTTTTAATAATCTTTTTTTTTTACTATTTTGCATATAGTCACATCAAAACTTTTTTATATATCATTCAAATAAAATACTCACTAAAAAATAAAAAAATTAATTTTCATACAAAAAAAATTATAAACATTCCATCTTTTTATTTCATATCAAAAACTCAACAATCACTCAATTATAATGAGTCATCAAACAAAAGAGTTGAGTATGTTGCCAAACATGCGTGTAAGGAAAAGGCAATCATTGATCCTTCTATATGATCCGCGGTGTAAGAAAATCTTTTTCTGACATGCGTGTAAAGAAATATGTGACATGCTTGTAAGAACAAAGCAATCTTTTTCTTGTTGTTGGCTGAAATGATGATAATGGCTACGCAAGGGAAAAGAGGCCGCATCCAATCCGCATTATTGGTGGTTAAACCCAACCTGGGTTAACCAACCTTTTTGTTAAAAAAAAAATCCCAAAACCGCTTGCGGTCTCCCCAAACACAAAATTTCATTTTTTTCCTCCCGTCTCTTCTCTCTCCCCCAAAACTTTTCCCTCTCCCCTCCTACCCACCACTGTCCACCACCAAATAGCGCCGGCCACCTCCAAACCAGAGCCGACCACCACCATCCAGTGCCGTTCCGCGCACCACGAACAGTGCCGCGTCGCACCATCCGGCCTTTTCCCCTCTCTCTCTCTCCCCCAAACTTTTCCCTCCCCCCTCTCCCACCCACCACCGTCCAGTGCCTCGCCACCGTGAAGCAGTGTCGCCTCCACCCAACGACATCACTCCTTCCGCTCTGCCCACCGAACGACGGCGCCACTAGTATGTTATTATATTTATTTTAGCTTGGTTAACCTGGATTGTTGGAGTTGAATTTACGGTTTCAATTGGTATTTGATTTTAGGGGATTTGTTTGCTTTTATTGTTTTAATTGGGTGATTTTTCGGTGAAGTGGCCAAGATTTGGGTTTTTTGTTTCATGTTGGCCGAATGTTGGAGATTGATTTTTTTTTTTTTTTTCGGCCTTGTCCTTCGGCCTCGCAACCCATGGTCGGTCTCTCTCTCTCTCCCTACTCTCGCCGAGAGCGCGAGATATCTAGTGTAGGAGAGGGTCTTTCCATACTCACGTCTTCTCTCACCTAGACGCCTAAGACTCCCAAAATAAAGTCTTAGAACTTGTTAAAATCCTTTTGAGTATTACAGCTATTATCCTACATCTTCTT
>FXXK01004272.1:0-13453 GCA_900184695.1 Betula pendula | reverse complement strand
AAATCTTCCAACAGCGGACCGTGCAGCGTTTCGGTGGTAAAACCCGCCTCTTCCAGCTTTTCAGCCAAGTGTTCTGCTACATATTCGGCACCGCCGAGGGTGCTGCCGCTGATAAGAGTGATATCTGCCATAAACCGCCACCTTTATTAAGAGTGGCGTATTGTACGCTGTGAACGCGTTGGGATCTACCTGTGGAAAAGTATGGGATTAAAAAAGCCGATCATGGCTTAATGGTACGCATGATCGGGTTCTGCAGGACGATCAGTGTCTCAGTGGACTGAATTTCATCAATTGTTTGGATCTTGTTGATAAGTACATGCTGGAGAGCATCGATCGAACGGCACATCACTTTGATAAAGATGCTGTAGTGGCCAGTTGTGTAATAGGCTTCAGTGACTTCATCGAGGCTTTCCAGCTTTGCCAGCGCGGAAGGATAGTCTTTGGCGCTCTTTAATATAATGCCGATAAAGCAGCCTACGTCATAACCGAGCTGCTTCGGGCTGACATCAATACGTGCCCCGGTAATGATCCCCGCCTGCTTCATTTTCTCTACACGAACGTGAATCGTCCCCGGACTGACGCCAAATTGTTTCGCCAGTTCGGCGTAAGCGGTACGCGCATTACCCATTAATGCTTCCAGGATGCCGCGGTCCAGATTGTCGATCAGATAATTTTCCATAGGATTTTCTTATGCAGATTGAAGAATCACTCTATTTTAGCCTTCTTTTTTAATGAATCAAAAGTGTGTGAGGCTTTTTATTGAATGATTATTGCATGTGTGTCGGTTTTTGTTGCTTAATCATAAGCAACAGGACGCAGGAGTATAAAAAATGAAAACCGCTTACATTGCCAAACAACGTCAAATTAGCTTCGTGAAATCTCACTTTTCTCGTCAACTGGAAGAACGTCTGGGGCTGATCGAAGTCCAGGCGCCGATTCTTAGCCGTGTGGGGGATGGCACGCAGGATAACTTGTCGGGCTGTGAAAAAGCGGTGCAGGTAAAAGTGAAAGCTCTGCCTGATGCCCAGTTCGAAGTGGTTCATTCACTGGCGAAGTGGAAACGTCAGACCTTAGGGCAACATGACTTCAGCGCGGGCGAAGGGCTATACACGCACATGAAAGCCCTTCGCCCCGATGAAGACCGTCTTTCCCCGCTGCACTCGATCTATGTAGACCAGTGGGACTGGGAGCGCGTAATGGGCGACGGCGAGCGTCAATTCTCGACTCTGAAAAGCACGGTAGAGGCGATCTGGGCGGGAATTAAAGCAACCGAAGCTGCAGTTAGCGAAGAGTTTGGCCTGGCACCGTTCCTGCCGGATCAGATCCACTTCGTACACAGCCAGGAGTTACTGGCTCGTTATCCGGATCTCGATGCCAAAGGACGTGAGCGGGCGATTGCGAAAGATCTTGGCGCTGTATTCCTCGTCGGGATTGGCGGCAAGTTGAGTGATGGTCATCGTCACGACGTGCGCGCACCGGATTATGATGACTGGAGCACCCCGTCAGAGCTGGGCCATGCGGGTCTGAACGGCGATATTCTGGTATGGAACCCGGTACTGGAAGATGCGTTTGAGCTTTCTTCCATGGGGATCCGCGTGGATGCCGATACGTTGAAACATCAGCTGGCGCTGACCGGTGATGAAGATCGTCTGCAGCTGGAGTGGCATCAGGCGCTGCTGCGCGGTGAAATGCCGCAGACCATCGGCGGCGGTATCGGGCAGTCTCGTTTGACCATGCTGCTGCTGCAACTGCCACATATCGGCCAGGTTCAGTGTGGTGTATGGCCGGCAGCTGTTCGCGAGAGCGTCCCTTCTCTGCTGTAATTGTTTATCGCCGCCAGCGTCTGAGCAGGCGGCTTCGCATCCCGGTATCAAAGCGCCAGATATGATCGAAAATGCGCATGATGCCGGGTTTGCCATGTGCCGACATCGCCACGGCATGAAAGCGATGCTGATGTACCCGCTGCAACTCTTTCACTTTGCTCGTCACGTCGTCAGGCAACCGCTGGGCGATAAAATCAGAAATCACCACCGCATCGGCGTCAAAACCACTCCCGACTTTGCAAGCGTTCCATAATGGCGCGGAAACAACTGGCAAGATCGGTACCGCCACGAAACTGCTGGCTTAAAAAACGGATTGCTTGTTCGATGCCTTGTGGGCCTGAAAGCTCATAACGGACGATCTCGGTGGAAAATAACATAATAAAGCAGCGACGATTTTCAGCGAGGGCTATGCGCATCAATGCCAGACAGAACGCTTTCGCACACTGTTCATTAAAGCCGCCCATTGAGCCGGAAGTATCCACGCAGACAATAAACGGTCCGCGCGGCTGTTCGTCGTAATCTTTATGAACTACCGGGCGTTCGATAACTTTTTCACGCCACGACTCACCGTGAAGGCGATAGGTGAGCAATTGTTTTTCCACCAGCCGACGATAAAACTCATATTCCAGTTCCGTTATCCCCAGCGTCGCCAATTCCGGTGGTAGAAGGCGTAAAATATCGTCGCTTTGTTGCAGTCCATCAACCTGCTCAGGAACGGTCGCCGGTTCGCGCACCATGGTACGGAAGGTTTCCATCTGCGCATCGTTACGGGGTATCGATTTGGCTTCCCGGGAACGCCCCAGTTGGTCTGCCAGTCGTTTCAGTTCCGGCTGTTCGTTAAGAAATTCACCGTATTTCACAATCAACTGATAGTCGCCACGTTTAAGCTGACCGGCGCTCATATCCCACAGACGACCAGCTGCGGTATTATTATCTGCGAGAATCGGTTCAAGTTGCCCGCTCAGCGTCATGCGTTCCTGAACTTCACTCAACAGTTGTTCGCGTTCTTCTTCTAATAGCTGTTGATTTAACGTCGTTGCTTGCACGATCAGACTTAAACGCCAACGCTGGAGAAAAAGTGTGTGTAACGCTGAAGTGATCGTGCTGTTAGCATCAACCAACTGTCGGGCTTGTTCTGCCCATGGGGAATTCAGACGATGCAGTAAGTCCAGGATCTGTGGTAGCTGCACAATAAACTGCGGCGTGGAGAGGAGCTGGCTTTCCTGATAGCACATCACCTCTTCGGTGAGTTCCGGCGGGACTCGGGCATCTTTCAGCCGACTGCGCAGCGCCTCACGCCAGCGGGGAACATCATCAGTGATTGCCGCCTTCAGTCGTGGGAATTTTTCAAAGAAGACTGCCAGCTGCGGTGAGGCCAGCAGCGCGATGATCATCTCTTCGATCAATCCCTCTTCGCTGACGGCCAGCATCACATTAAGCGTATCCAGCGTTAGCATTGTTGTGCCTGGCGAATCTGGGTGCCGACATCCTGTAGGCTGGCTTCAATGCGACCTAACCAGTCGCCAGGGATAAACAGACATTTTTGCTGTTCGCTGAATAAAGCGTGTTGCTTGCGCCAGTCGCTTTCAAGCTCTTCCAGTTGTTGTTTTATTTCACCTGGCAGACCTTCAGCCGATGAACCGGGAAGTGCCAGCGTACTGCCTTGTAAACTTACATCGCGTACGACAAGATGTTGGGCGCTATCAACTTCCAGATTCAGTTTCTGGGCAAAGCCGATACCGTTCAGTTTGCCGCGAATTTCACCACCTCTGCTCAGCCACTGTTCCAGCGCGCTACGCTCAAAGGAGATATGAACCACTTCCATATCATGCAGTTTTAACGGTTTTTGCAGCAGCAGAGTCAGAGTGGAAGCAGTAATGTTAACAGGGAGTTGATACTGCTGACGACGGCTGAAAATGCCGCCCAGACGAATTACCGTTAAGGCTGTTTTATCGCTTTGTTGCTGCTGTAGTTGCAGGTGACGTTGCACAATCGCGCCCAGGCGGGTCAACATCCCTTGCTGTTGCCAGGCATGACCGGTCATCAATACATCAATTTGTTGTTGTATCAAATTCAGGCTTTGCGCGTCATACCACAGGCAATCTTTCAGCAAAATGAGATCTACCGGGGCAACAGCACTGCGACCGCTAAAAAAGGCGCTGGCCTGCAATAAGCGGATCGCTTTTTTCCAGCGACGATCCGAGACATAAGGCGCATCCGGTAATTTATCCAGTTGCTGGCGCAGCATAAAAATCAGCTCAAATACATGATCGGGCAGCGTAATTTCACCAATCTCTTTCTGCCAGCGTTCATATTCTTCATCAGTGACCTGCAAGGAGGCAGGAACCGGATTGTCATTTTCATCCTGTTGACTGGTCAGCATGGAGCGGAAATTCGCTTTATCCTGCACTTTATCTAACCACAGACGAATCAGCATGCGGTCATATAACGCTTCCAGTACTTGCTGTCTGCTTCCGGAAGCTCGTTGGAGCCGCCACCAGGCAGACTGCATCGGGATTTTTCCTACGTGTGCACCGTTGCGGAACTGGCGCTCGTTAATGGCGGTGAGCAAGGTATTAAGAATTGCCGCCCCGCTTTCCAGATCCTCATCCAGAAAGACACATGTTCTGCTTCCGGCAGGTAACGCGTGGTTAAACGTCATAGACGCCCTTCATCTTTTTAGCGCCTGAATAAAAGGGGACCAAAACTTCTTCCGGCGTGGGAAGCGGGTCATCAGATATTTCAAAACGCGCGGCATTCGAAGGCGAATTTAGAGCGCCGGGGCGATCAAACTTTTGGCCAATACCCTGGCGGGCCAAGGAGGACACACTTTCAGCCAAACTTAATGCGCTTAATAAACACAAGCGGGATGGGCGTTGGCTTACGATCATAAAGCCCCTTTTCCAACGAACTGCTCAGGCGGGAATTCCTTTTCGTAATAAATGAGGGTGAGCCATAATAAGGTGGTCTCCTTTCGTCAAAAGTTCTGACGTAAATTGCGGAGTATAGACGTTTCTTGTGGTGCTAAAATAGTCTCAAAAGGGGGGTATTTTTCTTTGACAGGTTAATGGTGGGCCGCATTTAGGAGTACGATTTTGCCGTGTAATCGTGCATACTGGTGCGCTTTCTTTGTGGGCCAGGGGAGCGTGAGAGCGAGCGCGAGCGGAGTGTGCGGTTGTTCACGGAAAGACTAGTCTATGACACTGATAAGTAAGCAGCGAGTTGCGCCCGCGATTACCCGACGGCGATGGAGTTGTCTACGGGCGATATCGTTACCAGCCCGTTATATACACTGTCTGAAGTTAGTGTCGCTGCCAGTTGGTTTGGCGTTGAACGCGTGATGCCGGTTTGCTTTTATCGCTGATCTTCTGGCTGCTAATCTTTTGGTTTCCGATTAGAAGTGGAATCTCCACCTCGTGATGCGGGCGAAGTAACGGCCGGTGAGGATCGCGACGTTGATGTCGCGTTGCCGGTGGAATACGTCGGGCGCGAACCACTCAATTGCTGTGATTATGTAATCGGCGGGCAAGCTTTTTCTGATGGTGAATCTCAATAACACCGCTATTTGGTGATGCAGCCATTGAAGGTCTGGAAATCGGTCGCCCGCGAGGACTGGATACCTGGATAGTTCCCCTCTCAATTATGCGTTTCTCAGCTTTATTATTTTATATTCCAAAAAAACATGGCACGGCTATGTCGGTAAGCTGGCGCGCGAGGTCATGCTGACCTGGTTTTTGATCGGCAGGACTGGGGGTTAACGTTAGCGAGTATGCTTAACCGCGGAAGGTGCTGCATGGCGCCTGAAGTGCGCGAATGGTGGCGGCAGTGTGTGGTTCCGGTGAATACAAAACCTTTTATTGCAGTGACGTGGTGTTGTCGATTACGGGGAGTCGAGGCGCGTGAATGCGTTGGATATGGGGCACTTTGGTAAGTTTCCTATCGCCGGCGTGGGTTCACGCGTCTGATTACTTCTTGAGCGTGAGAGTTATCAGGACGCTGTTGTTAAAGAACCGGAAGCGGAGAGAACCGCGGTGCTGTCCTGTGTTGCAGCCGGACTGGGCGCTGATCCCGCTGCTGATCATTCGCCGCACTGTGCGACGGGTAATTGCCTGCGCGGCGGTTATCGTCTGGCGCTTCTCATTGACGCGTCAGGCGGTACTCTGGAGTATTGTCGCCGATGCGGAGTATTCACACCTCCGAAATGGAGTCGAGGCAGAATCTATATTCCGTTTTGTGAACTGGATGCTCTTATTCGCTGGCCTGATTTGATAGCTTGAGCACTCCAGCATGCGCTGAGCGGATTGCGGTGGACCGGAACCATGGTGTGACGTCTATTCTCTCGACTACCGTGGCACGTCAGAACTGGCCACTGGAATAAGTATTTTTGTTGCCTGATCCTGATTGCTTTCCTTTGTGTCGATATTCCATTTTTCACCGCTAACCTCGATCAACTGGCTCTCCGGCGGCTGGTTTGCCATTGAGCTCTGGTACTTTTTGTGATTTTATCGTGATGGACACCTTGGAAGGAGCGACTTCCGCTTGCTGCGGCGGATGCGATGTAACATGGTACTCTCCTTGGAAAGCGGATGATTGTTACGCTGGAGAAATCACCGCCTGTCGCGTGCCCGGACCGGTGTAATATGTCGGTGCAATCAAACGGTCATTCCCTTTGCGCTGATGCATAACCTTAAACATAACAAGGATGCATGAGCGGTTGATTCTGTTAACTCTGGCACCGAAGGACGGCTCCATATTCCATAACGTCCGTCGGGTACAGATTGAAACATACTGTCGCCCACTTTCTGGCGCGGTGGTGGGCGAAGGTTATGGTTTGGCGAGAACGCCCAAAGTAGAATGAGAGTTTTCCACCGCTGCGGTCTGGAAAGGGATTAAGTTGGGCCGGAGAATGGGAAACGGTCCTTGCTTGTATGGTCGCATGGAGTGTTGAGTCCTGGCGGCAAACCGCCCGTGGTATTTGCGTCTGCGCGGCAAGCTGTAACTTGCTGCTGCAATCGTAATGCGCTGCGTGCACCAGATCAATTTGAAATCCCGCCAAACAGGGTTATCGGAACTGGGTACTCAGGTCGAAATCTAACGCCAGACTCCTTCCTTCTCATAAGGGGCGTTTTTGTTTTTCATGGTTTAATCACCACTGTAAACACGTTTCGAGGTTTATCACATTCCGTAAACGGTCACCGATGGTTTTCCCAAACATCAGTCAGGATTAAAAACTGTGGGTCAGCAAACGTTTCGCTGTGATGGAAGAAAAAAATGAAAAAATGCCACTCGTTCTTAATTCTGATATTTTCATCTTATCTCCGTCTGGGACATTACCGATACCGCTGGTGGGTGTGTTGTAGCTTCGTTTACCCATCCCCAAAAGTACAACGCGTATCGATTATGGCATTAACCCAGGGTGTAACTTCTTTTATGCAGGTAGCTGGCGTCGTCACAAATGAAATGCAGGTCGAGGCGGCCATTATGCGGAGGAGATCAAACACCATAATCCGGGCAACTCCACGAAACGTTGCTCACTCACCTTGGAAAGGCAGCTGCAAAAGAACACAGTGGAAATACCATGAAATTCGTTAACAGCCACATGAACAATCAAACAAACAAAACCGCAGAAAGTCAGGGCGGTAATTCTCAGCTGGAGAATGTTCTCCGTATGCGAATTCTATTCTCTGTGTGGCGTGACGTTTCTGAGGCCGTCATGAAGCATTACTTCAGCTTAAAGGCATCGATAAAGCCTTCCCGGCGTAAAAGCCCTCTCGGCGCAGCGGTTAAATGTTATCCGGGCCGCGTGATGGCGCTGGTGGGCGGAAAACGGCGCTGGGTAATCCACTCATGATGAAAAGTGCTTACTGGCATCTATACTTCGCCGATGCCGGTAGCTTTTATGGCTTTGGGAAAATGAAACGACATTTACCGGGCCAAAATCTGCAGGAAGCCGGGATTGGGATTATCCATCAGGAAGCGGAACCTGATCCCGCAGTTGACCATGCCGAAAGCATTTTCCTCGGTCGTGGAGTTGTTATTGTTTGGGCAAAATGACTGGAAAACCATGTATGCCGAAGCGGATAAAATTGACTGGCTAACTTAACCTGCGCTTTAAAAGCGGACAAGGGGTGGGCGATCTCCATCGGTGTACCAGAGCATGGGTTGAAATCGCCGAAAGGCTGAGCTTTGATTCGAAAGTCATCATTGATGGATGAACCGACCGATGCGTCTGACCGATACCGAAACCGATCCCTGTTCCGCGTCATGCCGCGAGCTGAAATCGCAAGGCCGCGGTATTGTCTATATCTCCCACCGCATGAAGGAAATCTTCGAGATTTGCGGGATGACGTTACCCGTTTTTCGTGATGGGCAATTTATTGCTGAGCGCGATAGTGCATCACTGACCGAAGATTCGTGATTGAGTATGATTGGTGGGTCGCAAGCTGGAAGATTCAATTATCCGGCACCTGGACAAAGCGCCGGGAGATATCCGGCTGAAAGTCGATAATCTCTGCGACCTGGCGTTAACGATGTCTCTTTACTTTACGCAAAAGGCGAATTCTTTGGCGTCTCTGTTTGATGGGCGCAGGTCGTACCGAACTGTATGAAGTGCTCTACGGCGCACTACCGCGCACCAGCGGTTACGTCACCCCTGGATGGGCATGAAGTCGCTTACCCGTTCACCGCAGGATGCCTGGCAACGCATTGTGGTATATCTCCGAAGACCGTTAAACGTGACGTTTATGTTGGCATGTCAGTAAAATGAGACATGTCTTGCTGACAGCGCTGCGCTACTTCCAGCCGCGTGGCGGGCAGGTTTGAAAGGCATGCCGGATGAACAGCAAGGGTGTGAGTGATTTCCATTCGTCTGTTTAATGTTTGGAAAAACTCCGTCGAGTGGAACAGGCAATTGGTCTGGCTTTTCCGGTGGCAATCAGGCAAAAAGTGGCGATTTCCCGGCGGTCTGATGCCCGCCCCAAAGTGTTGATTCCTTGATGAACCCTACCGTGGCGTAGATGTTCGGCGCGAAAAAAGAGACTATCAACTGATTAACCAGTTCAAAGCCGATGGCTTGAGGCATCATTCTGGTGTCATCGGAGATGCCAGAAGTATTAGGCATGGAGCGATCGCATCACGTTCATGCATGAAAGGGCATCTCAGCGGGGAATTTACTCGTGAGCAGGCCACCCAGGAAGTGTTAATGCTGCCCGCTGTGGGCAAGCTTAATCGCGTTGGAATCAGGAGTAAAAAAATGACAACCCAGACTGTGCTCTGGTCGCCGTTATTTCACGACAAGCGTGGCTGATGGATGCTCAGAAATGCTTATCGCTCTGTGGTCTGATCGCTATTGGTCTCGACGTTAAGGCCGAACTTTTTCACCATCAATAACTTATTCAATATTCTCCAGGCAAACTCAGTGGAACGCCATCGTATGGCGGTTCGGGATGGGACGCTTGGTGATACCTGACTTCGGGCATCGACTTATCGGTAGGTTCTCTGTTGCGCGGACCGGCGCAGTTGCTGATCTATCGTCGGGCATTGAAAGTCAACGCTGGTGGCTGTCGCTGCTGCTCTCGCGTTAGGTGCCGCAATTGGTGCGGTAACCGGGGTGATTGTAGCGAAAGGTCGCGTCCAGGCGTTTATCGTACGCTGTTATGATGTTTTACTGCGCGCGTTGACCATGGTTCTATACCAGCGTAGGCCAGTGAATTACCGGCATTACTGAGAACGCCGATCTGTTGGCTGGTTTGGTATTTGTCGTCCGCTGGGGTCGTACCGACGCCAGTCTGATCATGGGGATTGTCTTCCTCGCGGCCTGGTACATGCTGCATCACACGCGTCGGGGCGGTTACATCTAGCGCGCCTGGGCCGGCAACGAAAGCGCAACGCGTCTTTCTGGTATCAACGTCATTAAAATCAAAATCATCGGTCTATCTCTTGTGTCTGCTGCATCGCTGGCCGGTGGATTCATTGAAGTGGCGCGGTCTCTCCTCCGCACAACCCACGGCGGGGACTGCTATGAGCTGGACTTGCTATTGTGCGGGTCGGTTCTGGGGTACGAGGTCTGGCGGGCGGAAAAGGGTCGCATTGTGGACGTTGATCGGCGCATTAATTCTTGGCTTCCTTAGAAATGGATTGAATTTGTTGGTGTTTCCTCCTATACCAGATGAATTCGTCAAAGCGGTTGGTGATTTGCTGGCGGTGCTGGTTAACAACAAAAAGCAGTAATAACGACTACAGGACATCTTTGAATAGTAACATGAAAAAACGTGGTCTGACCCTGGTTTCCGCTGTTGCTAAGCGCCCACCGTCAGTTGCGGAATGCTGATGGCCAAAAGACACATCGCGGGCTGTGGTTCTCCTACGCTTAACAACCCGTTCTTTGTATCGCTGAAAGATGGCGCGCAGAAAGAGGCGGATAAACTTGGCTATAAACTGGGGTGCTGGACTCCCAAGAACAACCCGGCGATAAAGAGCTGGCGGAACGTGCAGGCTATACCCGTTCGCGGCACAAATATTACTGCTGATTAACCCGAACCGCACTCCGACTGCAGTGGTAAATGCTGTCATGAAGATGGCTAAACCAGGCGAACATCCCCGGTTACTCACTCTTGACCGCCAGGCAACGAAAGGAAGTGGTGAGCCACATTGCTTCTGATAACGTACTGGGCGGCAAAAAAATCGCTGGTGATTACAATCGCGAAAGAAAGCGGCGTGAAGGGTGCCAAAGCTTATCGAGGCTGGCAAGGCATTGCTGGTTACCATCCGCAAGCCCGTGAACGTGGCGAAGGCTTCCAGCAGGCCGTTGCTGCTCACAAGTCTTAATGTTCTTGCCAGCCAGCCAGCAGATTTTGATCGCCATTAAAGGTTTGAAACGTAATGGCAGGAACCTGTTGACGCGCTCATCCGGATTTCAGGCTGATATTCGCGCAGTAATGATGAAATGGCGCTGGGCGCGCTGCGAGCACTGCAAATGCCGGTAAATCGGAGTGTTGATGGTCGTTCTTGGATTTGACGGTACACCGGATGGCCGAAAAAGCGGTGAATGATGGCAAACTAGCAGCGACTATTCGCTAGCTACCCGATCAATTGGCGCGAAAGGCGTACGAAAACCGCACGATAAAGTGCTGAAAGGCGAGGAAATTCAGCTAAGTATGCCGTTGATCTTGAAACTGGTTGTTAAGCAGTAGTTTTAATCAGGTTGTATGACCTCGAGGTGACATAAATACGTCATCGACAGATGAACGTGTAAATATAAAGAAAAGCAGGCACGCGCCTACTTCCTAACACGGCGGCATTTTTATGGACATTCCCGGAATATGCAAAACGCAGGCAGCCTCGTTGTTCTTGGCAGGATTAATGCTGACACATCTTAATCTTCAACTCTTTTCCTACTCCAGGGCGAAAACCGTAACCGGTAACCACTATCAGGTTATGCATTTGGCGGCAAAGCGCGCGAAATCAGGCTGGTGGCTTGCTGTGCGTAGCGGTGCGAATATCGCGTTTATGCCTGTACGGGTGGATGACAGCATTGTTGAGAGCGTTCGCCAGCAGCTCGCCACTGATAACATTGATATTACTCCGGTCAGCCGTGATCAAAGGCGAATTCAACAGGTGTCGGCGCTGATTTTTGTTAATGGCGAAGGTGAGAATGTCATTGGTATTCATGCCGGCGCTAACGCAGCCCTTTCCCCTGCGTTGGTGGAGGCGCAACGTGAGCGTATTGCTAACGCATCGGCATTATTAATGCAGCTGGAATCACCACTCGAAAGTGTGATGGCAGCGGCGAAAATCGCCCATCAAAATAAGACTATCGTTGCGCTTAACCCAGCTCCGGCTCGTGAACTTCCTGACGAACTGCTGGCTCTGGTGGACATTATTACGCCAAATGAAACGGAAGCAGAAAAGCTCACCGGTATTCGCGTTGAAAATGATGAAGATGCAGCGAAGGCCGCGCAGGTACTGCATGAAAAAGGTATCCGTACCGTACTGATCACCTTAGGAAGTCGTGGTGTGTGGGCTAGCGTGAATGGTGAAGGTCAGCGCGTTCCTGGATTCCGGGTGCAGGCTGTCGATACCATTGCTGCCGGAGATACTTTTAACGGCGCGTTAATCACGGCGTTGCTGGAAGAAAAACCATTGCCAGAGGCGATTCGTTTTGCCCATGCCGCCGCTGCGATTGCCGTAACACGTAAAGGCGCACAACCTTCCGTACCGTGGCGTGAAGAGATCGACGCATTTTTAGACAGGCAGAGGTGACGCTTGGCTACAATGAAAGATGTTGCCCGCCTGGCGGGCGTTTCTACCTCAACAGTTTCTCACGTTATCAATAAAGATCGCTTCGTCAGTGAAGCGATTACCGCCAAAGTTGAAGCGGCGATTAAAGAACTCAATTACGCGCCATCAGCTCTGGCGCGTAGCCTCAAACTCAATCAAACACATACTATTGGCATGTTGATCACTGCCAGTACCAATCCTTTCTATTCTGAACTGGTGCGTGGCGTTGAACGCAGCTGCTTCGAACGCGGTTATAGTCTTGTCCTTTGCAATACCGAAGGCGATGAACAGCGGATGAATCGCAATCTGGAAACGCTGATGCAAAAACGCGTTGATGGCTTGCTGTTACTGTGCACCGAAACGCATCAGCCTTCGCGTGAAATCATGCAACGTTATCCGACAGTGCCTACCGTGATGATGGACTGGGCACCGTTCGACGGCGACAGCGATCTTATTCAGGATAACTCGTTGCTGGGCGGAGACTTAGCAACGCAATATCTGATCGATAAAGGTCATACCCGTATTGCTTGTATTACTGGCCCGCTGGATAAAACACCGGCGCGCCTGCGGTTAGAAGGTTATCGGGCGGCGATGAAGAGAGCTGGTCTCAACATTCCCGATGGTTATGAAGTTACGGGTGATTTTGAATTTAACGGTGGGTTTGACGCTATGCGCCAACTGTTATCACATCCGCTGCGTCCTCAGGCCGTCTTTACCGGAAATGACGCTATGGCTGTTGGCGTTTACCAGGCGCTATATCAGGCAGAGTTACAGGTTCCGCAGGATATCGCGGTGATTGGCTATGACGATATCGAACTGGCAAGCTTTATGACGCCACCATTAACCACTATCCATCAACCGAAAGATGAACTGGGGGAGCTGGCGATTTGATGTACTCATCCATCGGATAACCCAGCCGACCCTTCAGCAACAACGATTTACAACTTACTCCGATTCTGATGGAACGCGGTTCGGCTTAGATTTACGCTGTCTTTGATCAAATTATTACCATCGGTTGTTTTCAGAAGCATGAACATTGCTGCTGAAGCAACAGTAATAATGCCCATTGTGATAAACGTATAGTGGAATTGTTCGACAGTCGTTGTGCCTTCCATCCCTTCATAAACGCGAAGGACGGCCGCACTTACAGCAACGCCTAAACTGATAGACAGTTGCTGCGTGACCGCCAGAACACTGTTACCGCTGCTGGCGTTGTCATCGGTCAGATCGGCAAGTGTGATGGTATTCATCGCGGTAATTGCGTCGACATAGCCATCCCTAATATAAATAACGGCAAGATCAGCATCCATATCGCCATTGCTGGTGATTGCAAAGAGAACTGAGCGATCATT
>FXXK01004255.1:0-13280 GCA_900184695.1 Betula pendula | reverse complement strand
AGAAGAAGATAAGAGAGAGATTATTCACAATTTACAAAGTGGGTTATATATAGAAATAACGAATACAATATTAACAACAATTTCAATAAGTCTATTCAATATTTAGTCTATATAATTTGAGACATCCACATTTTAGATTTATTAAATATACAAAAGTCAATTATTTAAATTATGCATAATGTCCTTTGTATATAATAACTTTAGCATTTTTATGATCTCCAATCGGATATTAAACTATTGATTTTTGCAACAACAGTCATTGAATTATAATATTACGTGTGGTTAAATCACAATCTAGCCATGATTACCATTCCTCCGCAAACCATAGCAAAAATGAGAGCTAACTATCTTGAACATAAAAATGACTCATGTATAGGTAGAGGAACGGGCCAGCTAGCGGCGGTGTTCTATATTTACAATAAAGCAATAAGACTATATCAAGTAATACATACCACAATTATGCCTAGGATCGCTACTAGGGTGATATAACTACGGTAAATGTTGGAGAAGAGCAAAATCGGGGTGAGTTATCGTTTATTCTGGGTCTATGGCAGAATTAAACTTATAATAATGGTGAAATGGTCCAGGTGGTAGCATAGTTCCTGGACTTTATCATCAGGTATATAGTTGATGAGGTCTTTCAGAATACACCACCAGTATATATCACTCCTTCTATATGAACCCTCCCATCCACGATCTTGGAAACATAATTATGCTCTTAACAATAATAGTTACTTAACACAACTTTACTCTCAAAAAAATAGACTACAGCTAAGCAATATATTATCAACTATAGTATCCGACTACTATTATATCCCATAATTATTCTATATAATGATCACTATTATTATGTATAGCATAAAACTGGAGTGTATCATGTGTGATCATGCAGAGTATATCTTATTGTGCTATTTTTTTTTTTATCAATTTGTGTTCTTATTATATACTTTTTTTTATGACAGCAAAAGCATCCATGTTATAGTTTTCATTGATGTATCTTACTTGAATTGCTTCTTGTTGCTGAGATGGACTGATAGAACCATATAAAAAATATATAATTCAATAATGTCCACGTTCACCTGATAATTTTTCAAATAGCATTGGCATGAAAGTAAACGCCACATAGAGAGCACATGCATAAATAAAAGATAAAGAGGTAAGAAACGTATATGATCAACATTATGAATTCATCCTTGACTATGATATCATAATCCCAAGGTAAGATTGCAACTCCAGAAAAGTAGTATAATTGTAGTCACGTTCTCACTAATTATGTCGACTCAAATGTCTATAACAAGAACGATTTAAAGGTAGTCATATATGCGCGCACTACCATTTCCTTATGCTGTTACCCAGTTAAACAACCAGATGGCTTCAGTTGTGAAGGTATCATGAAAAAAATCTTGCGCATCCAATAGCTGCCAATATTTTTAGCTCCCTTCTTTTAGTATATACTTAGCTGTACTTATTTTCCATAAGGTCTCACACTTTAAACCTATATTACTACACTAAGTACACTACTATTTAATCTATATGCAGCTAATTTAGTGTGTTTATAATGAGCTTAAAAGAATTAAGTGAATATATCAAGATTAAGGAGTTGACCATAATATCTAAAATTGTAAAATAGAGAGTAAAAACTTTTCTAATAATGGATAGTAAAGTAACAAAAATATTAAGCTTCGTGAGCTCTTAATGTTATATGATACGCGGTACATACATAAGCTATATGCTATTTCCAGCATTCCGTATATCACGATAGGAAATCTTAAATATTTACCGAATAGACTCAATACTTAATAAACAAAGTCTGATAGACCTGTCTATTTTAATAAATAAACTATTTAATTTTTCACATTAGTATTAATGTAAATTGATATACTTTAATCAATCACAAAATAAAAAACAAACAAAAAATTCTAGTATTGTGTGATGTAATTTATTAGAACCATATATACTAGAATAAGAAAAATATCTAAATCATAACTTTATTATGTATTCATTAGATTTCTATGTGAAAAGTTCTAACATGTTCATTTCATAGTTATATTTTTAACTATTACCAGCAAGCTTCAGTCATTTTTTGTCAATAAACAGCATGGCATCAACGAAAGTTATTCCCAGTAAAAACTTGGCAATGAAAAACACGCTATAATAAACACTTAACAAATAAGAGAGACAACTTTGCAATCATTTCATAAATAATAGATAAGATACCTTAGTAAAGAAATAACTATGGCCATTAGACAAGTCATCCCTTAGTCAAATAATGCATGTAACATTAACATTATTCTAAAATAACTTACTACTTAGTTTAATATTAACATATTAATACATTTTAAATTTTTTAACATACAAATTACCTAACGATACAAAAACATAATTGGCATGTTAAAGTAAACAATATATATATTCTTAAATAATTGACCAACACAAACCAGGTATGTCGAATAATTATATCATCTACTACAATTAATTACACCTGTCAATATAATTTCTATGTAATAACATGACCAACTGGTGACGTCCAGAGCAGCATACTATAGCATTAACAAACCAAGTATTTGAAATAACTTTGAAATTAACTATACATGTAGAGTGAAATAAATATCATGATTTCCAGACAACACCTGTAGTATCAAGCCCTAAATAGCTATCACTATTAAAGTTTTTAACATACAATCAATAGTCCAAAATTGCCTCTCTATAAATCTATATTAGTCACCACAATTAACAGCTCCTATACTATGACGTACCCTATCTATCTTAACACATTTATTTAGAAACAATTTATCTTTCTTCCAACTACTACAATATTTTCACTAAACCGATGAACTTAACCAATTATATCAATTACATACCTACCAATACTCATATATAAAATTCTCAATCACATACAAAGAGTTCTATTATAAATAACTTAGTATAAATAGAATATATCCACAACAACAATCACTTTATAATAAACGTTTTATATTTTTTAACATGTATATAGTCAAAAAATTGTTTAACCATACATTATTAATAATTTTATGAATAACAACTATAGTTTCAATTCTCATTCAATATATATTTTTATTCTAAACATAGAACAAAATTATTATATAGAATTTATAATTAAGAAAAAAATACACCCTAGATTAGTCTGTTATAAGATGCTATGATTTTGCATGGCATAGATATGTCTTCATTATCTATTCTTTGGACCAATTTTATTTATAAAATATCAGTGACACTAAAAACTATCAACCAAAGAGTAAGCACAAAATTATCCAACATATAACTTATATTATCTTATCTTAGACTACTACATCTAAGGTTAATACTTTATTAGAAAACATATATCCACTTCTATTACATAATTAGAGTGTACTCAAGACTCGAGCGGCCAACATTTTTCAAGTAGCCCAATTCTAAAAATAGTCATTGTTCCATATCGATTGTGTATGGAACTCCAACTCGAGGTACCTACACATTGCTTCTTCTTCTATAAAAAAAAAAGTTATTACCTAATTCAAGATAACAATGGAAGTCAAACAATATTTTTTTTACACACAAAATAAAAGAGATATAAGTCACAATGAATATGTGGCTTTTTTTCCCATTCTAAATGTGAATTGCATATGTTTTATATTGTATATTGTAATATTTTATATAACAAATAATACAAAAGAGAACACCGTGAGTGAGCCATATAGTGGTCGACCACCCCCCAATGGGTGGTCGGCCAACCCCCAACGTAGAAAACGGGGTGGTCGCACACCCCCTGACGACGCCTCAAGTCGTGGTCGGGGCCGGGGGTGTGCGACCACCCCTGGTGTATTTGGGTGCTTGGCCACCCCCCCGAATGAGCATGCGGGGGCCTGGCCACCCACGATGAGCATTGGGGGTGGCCGCGACCGAAAAAAAAAAAAAGAGAAAAAAAACGCCCGGAGCATTCCGGGGGAGGTCGCGACCACCCCCCAATGGCACGGGGGTGGCCGCACGCACCCCTTGAGTCCATCGTGGGTCCACCAAGCGATGGCTCCCGGGGGTGGTGCAGCCACCCCCGGCTTCTGCAGTGGGTGGCCGTACCAACCCATGTTGGGCCCACCCCACTATCATTCGGTTCTACGTATTTTTTAAAAAAAGAAAAAAAGAGAAAAAGAAAAGACACCAAAAGGCATTTTGGCCAAGATAAGGAGAAAATCTCGCCAGATTCGTATGGCTTCCCAAGGTCTGACGCAGCCGTTTCCCCATTTGCTGGCTTTTCTTCCATTCCAAAGCTGGCATCCCTACCCCTTAGATGCTCTTAAAGCAATCTCAGCCCCCTGTCCAAATAATTACAAACGCCTATCAACACTCTTCCTTTCTTCTGAATCAGCTGGGCACCTCTTCCCTTTAGCCCATATTTCTCCCCAAAGCCACGTCTCCCTCCCTCTTCGTCATCACCGTCTTGAGGCTGTCATGACAACCTCCTGGATTCTTGCTCAACGGCTTCGTTCGTCTTCCAACCTCCTGCCAGACAAAAATACCTCCTGCCAGACAAAAATGTTCTTCACTCCTTCAATTTTTTTTTCTCACGCATGATATTTTTTCTTCATTTTCTTTTCTTAGTGGTTCTCGAAACATCATACAAAGTTGTCGTTCTCAATCGTTCCGGGGGCTGCTGTCTTTAGCCTTCCGGCACGGGCTGGGTTTGCTTTTTACCTTACTCGAACCGAGCTCGAGTCGAAGGCTCGAACTCGAGTTCGGCCAAAATGCTCGATCGCGCGAGCTCGATCTCGCACAAGGATTCTACCTTAGCGAACCGAGTTCGATCAGAAATCTATGGCTCGGGTGAAACTCGAGCTCGAGCTCGAGTTCGAAAAAAAAATGAACGAGTCGATTCCGAGCAAGTGGTACTCGCTCAGAATCGACTCGTATACACCCCTAATTATGACCGTAAGGTCTCGTTTGGTTCACAAAATGAATATTTCATTAGGAAAATGAATAGTTATTCTTAGGAATGAAGGAGGGTGGAATNAAATCGACTCGTATACACCCCTAGTCACAGTAGTAGGTAGTCTCAGGAGCATTTTTAGTGGATTCAGCAAATTTTACTAGTAAATTTAACTAAAAAATTATTTTTCTTTATTTTAACCATCAATTTTTTTAACGCACCCCTAGTAGCTTCAGCAAATTAACTATCTATTTCACTCTTTCATTTAAATATTATTTTTCAAAAATTTCTTTATTCTTCCTCAAATGTTTATATTTTTTAAATGTTTGTCTTTTACTAACCATCATATTTTTAAATATTTGTCTTATTCTTAATGGTTATATTTTTGAATTGTTGTCTTAATCTAACGGTCATATTTTTTAAAAAAAAAAAATTCCTAAAAATTTGTGATAAAGGGCACATTTTGAAGATTCTAATAATAATAATAAAATTTACATCTAACTGAAATGTAAGAATAATTGGGAGGAATAATCAGAGTAACAAATAAATGAACTTCACAATTAAAATCAGAGTATAAAATAAACTGATAAGTGAAATGCATTTGAAATAAGATAGATACTTTAAATTAAATGATAACTTACAGAAGATTGGCAACAAGCTGATACAATTTGAAAGATAGTTGCGAAAATTGAATACAAAGTGTTTACAATATCTGAAATATGAGAGTTCTATCTTAGCAAAAGATTGGCTGTTGAATGAGCTCTGCTTCTGCTTCGTAGAAAGGAGATTTATAGCCATCCGGAGAAAGGAGGCAAGGTGCAGGAAATCATGAGATTCCTGAAAGTTGACAGGCACTTGGGTGCTTGTTTGAACTGAGCAGCCGAAAGGAGATTCCTTTTGCTTTTACTTGAGTAAAAGTCACCGAAAGTAAATGTAACTTGTCGAGAATCTTTTACTTTAACTATAGATGAATAGTACAATGTCTTTGAGGGACAGTACTATTATTTGTCTTCTTCTACCGACGGCTTTTGGAGCGGCTTTTGGTAGACTTGAAGTCATCATCTGAAAGACTGGCATAAGGATCCTGTGCAAATTGGAAGGAATCTTTAATCTGATCTAAATGAACAGAGGACTCTGCTGATGAGGCATCGTCATCGTCTTCGTCTTCACTTGCTTCTTCTGAAGCCTGTTGAATAAGAACCTGGGCCATAGCTAGGATATCCTTTTTGGAAGGCTTCTTAGCTTTAGCGGAGGACTTTGAAGTTGAGGATTTTGATTGCTCTTTCGGAGAGGAAGTAGAACCTTTGGGAAAGGAAGCCTTTGGGGCTTTGAGGGCTTTGGAGGCTGGGGGAGGCCGAGAGAGAAGCTCTGGCTTAGTTGGAGCTTCTGGGGAAGCTTGAGACAACTTGTCTGTAGAAAATCAGAATAGAGTTGCTCTTGAATGTTGGTGAAATTATATTTATCCCACCATTTGACTGAAAATTGCCTAGCAACACAATTGTCAGCAAAAATGTACTGCCACTTAAGGATCCATGGAACTCCATAGAAGGCAAAGAAGTGGAGTGAACTAGGAAAAAGAGATTGGTGTCCTTCTTCAA
Organism: Betula pendula; assembly: GCA_900184695.1. Taxonomy (NCBI): domain Eukaryota; kingdom Viridiplantae; phylum Streptophyta; class Magnoliopsida; order Fagales; family Betulaceae; genus Betula; species Betula pendula. The sequence continues at coordinate 6,761 of FXXK01004255.1, read as the reverse complement.
CTTTGTATACAGTCGAAAAATATTTGACTGCATCTTTTACTGCAATTGGCATGATATTATGGCAGGGGCCATGGATGTGCCACCATCTGAGGAACCATGCTGGAAAAGGTCCTTTGAAATCCCTGTCAAACTGCACAAACCAACTGTAAGCAAAATTTTCGAACTGGTAAAGGAAGACCTTATACCAGGCATCGATGTAATCATGATAAGAATAAGGTATATCATGATCTTTGAGGGGTTTGGATTGGTGAGGGGGCAATCCCCACGCAGATTCAGAAATGAACCTTATCACATAAAGATGATGATAAAGTAAATTCTTTTTGGTAGATGAGTCTTGATAAATGGGTTTTATTTTGACGGATTTTGTATAGAAGAGGATATCAGTATAATACCTCAAGTTTTTAGAAGGATGAATAGCAGGAAAATGCCATCCAGGGGGAAAATAATACCTAGCTAGATGACTAGGTGATTTGTAATGACTGGAATTTGGTTCAATGACGAACAAATTCAGAGGAGGTTTATGATAGTAAGGAGAAGTCTTACCATGGTATTGATAGGCCTGCTTCTGGGAAGAAGAAGAGGCAAATGGATCAAAAGCTGTTTCAAGGATAGTTTGATAAAAAGGCTGAGGTACCGATCCGAGGACGATAAATTTGTTTGCGACTTCCAGCGCTGAAGAAGGCTGGGAAGAAGAGGTTAACTGGCTTGGGGTTACCAGTTTGGGAGATGGCCCAAAAGGATCAATGATCCCTCAGGAAGATTTGACATCCAGAGGCACAGGGGACTTTCGTATGCGTTGGAGCCTTTTGTCCAACTTGTGTTGGTGTTCAAGTTGCAACTGTTTCTTTTTATCTGTCATTCCTTCCCGGTAAGAATTCACAGGTTAGGAAATCAGGAATTGAATTTTGAGCACCTGCAATGAATTCAATGTCAAAATCAAATAAGCTTAAAATGGCTTGCTACCGTGCAAAAATCTGTTTAGATGCAATGTTTTGAACATCATTTTCTAAAACATGTTTTGCAGATTTGCAATCAATGCGAACCAAGAATTTTTGATTGAGTAAATCATCTTGAAATTTGGTAATACATAGTACTATAGATAAAATCTTTTTTTTAATAGTACTATAATTAATTTGTGAAGAGGTCCATACACCTGAATGAAAACGAACAAGTTGTTCAGGTTGAGTGGAATGAACCCTTTGTTTGAGAATGCCACCGTAACCAATATCCGAGGCGTCAGTTTCAACAATTTTGAAGGCATTGCTGCTCAAGATTCCAAGACAGGGAAGTGTCTGGACAAATTTTTTGATTTCTTAGACAATAGCTGTATGCTGAGGAGTCCAAGGGGGAGGATTTGTTTGAAGCCGGTCAAAGAGGGGCTTGCATTTTTTGCGGAGATTTTGGTAAAAATCAGCAACATAATTAAGAGATCCTAAAAACCTTTGGAGTTGGGTTTTGTCAAGAATTTCATCTGGAAATTTGTCAGCGAATTGGATAACACGACTGATTGGACTTATTTTAGATTGCTGGATATTGTATCCAAGAAACCTAATAGTAGTTTGAAAAAGTTTTATCTTGGTAGCCGAAACTACAAGACCATTTGACTTGATAACTTCTAGAAATGAATGTAAATGTTTCCAGTGTTCTTCCAGGGATTTTGAAAAGATTAAGACATCATCAATATAGACGATGGAAAATTTTTGAGAGAGGATTGAGAATATCGTTCATGATATTCTGGAATTCACTAGGAGCATTTTTTAAACCAAAAGGTATTACGTTCCATTCGTATTGCCCAAAAGGAGTGACAAATGCAGTTTTGTATTTGTCATCCTCAGATATTTGGATTTGCCAAAATCCTGATTTCATGTCAAATTTGGAAAATACAATAGACTTACTTAGTCTATTGATGAGATCTCTTTTGTTAGGAATAGGATACCGAATCCATTCCAACACTTTGTTAAGGGGTTTGTAGTTGATAACCAACCTAGGGGCTCCTCGTTCTAATTCAGCATTCTTCTGAACGTAGAAGGCTGAGCAGAACCAAGGTGACTTGCTTTTGCAAATTATACCTTTCTGTAATAAATCTTTTATTTCAGATTGGCAAAATTCTAAAGTTTCCGAGCTCATTTGAATGGGCCGGGCTTTAGTTGGTATCTTCTTTTCATCAAATCCTTTGATGTAGGGAAGATTGACTGTGTGTTTCTTCCTATGCCAAAATGCATTAGGAAGATTAGAACAAACTTCACTCCGAATCCTTTCTTCAAAGAGTTTGATTCTTTGTTTGAGGATTGGCTGATTTAATTGATCTTCAATTCTTTTAGCTTGGATTTCTTCCTGCAGAAAAACAACATGCTGTTGTTTGGAATTAATCAAGTTAATAGTTTTGGAGATCGAATTGCTTTGAAAAGCCTTCAATTGGGTAGAATCAATTTTATTTAAAAATTTAAATTTAACTGATTCTCCAAGAGGATGAGTTGTTACGCCCTCATCATCTGTTGTAAATAGATACAACAAGGCAATGAAGGGTAAACCTAATATGATATTATCGGACATATTTTTGACTAAGACAAACGATTGTTTAAAACAAACATTGTCTTGGCAAACATGAGCATTATTTAGCTCATAATTGATGTGCATCTTGCTACTACTGGCAGATCGGAGCACTTCTTTGGACTTACTGTAAAACCGGGTTGGAATCAATCCTTCCTGGATACAGCTTAAATCTGCACCTGAATCAATCAAGGCAATAACATTTAATTTAAAATCATTAATGACAATTGTGACTTTGGAATACCATTTTTTGATATGGATTCTATCTAAAAGAAGAATGATATTTTCCTGAAGACAAGCGACTTCATCTTCTAATTGTTTAGGTTCTTCGTTGTCGGCTTCGCTATTATGACCACTAGCGGCTGAGTTAGCGGCAGACTTAAGTTTTAACTCAATTTTTAAAAGATTAACATCTTGTTCAAGATTGTGATGTCCTTCTTTTAATTGTTTGAGTTCAGTTTTTACATTTTTAAGTTCAAATTGCAGATCATTAATGGTGATCGGCTTTTTGGACTTATTAAATTTTTTAAGAGTTTCACTCATACTTATTTCCTGGGTTTTTGAAGTGGAAGCTTTAGTCTCTGGATGAGTTAAAAGTTTCTTTAACTTTTTTAAGTATTGAGTTTTAAGATCTAGATCTTCAATTTTACTGATTAATTCGAGGAGAAGTTCCTCATGTTCTTGTCAACTTTCAGGAATCTCATGATTTCCTGCACCTTGCCTCCTCTCTCCGGATGGCTATAAATCTCCTTTCTACGAAGCAGAAGCAGAGCTCATTCAACAGCCAATCTTTTGCTAAGATAAAACTCTCATATTTCAGATATTGTAAACACTTTTTGCATTTTCAATTTTCTGCAACTATCTTCAGATGTATTCAGCTTTGTGCTAATCTTCTGTAAGTTTATCATTTAAATTAAAGTATCTATCTTATTTTGAATGCATTTCACTTATCAGTTTATTTTATACTCTGATTTTAATTGTGAAGTTCATTTATTTGTTACTCTGATTATTCCTCCCAATTATTCTCACATTTCAGTTAGAACCACTTACCGTGTGTTCTCCATTTAATTTTAATTTTCCACTTCCGCATCGTTTTGGTATCAGAGCCATTCTTGATTTATCTATTTAATTCATCCGCCCAAGTGGCTGGTTAATTTGTGTTTTATATTCAGATTCGTTTTTGTTTTATTTTCCCCATTTCTGTGTTAAACTTTAGTCTTGCTGCAGAATACCACCCATCCAGTTAGCCACCTGAACAGTAATCGTTCCTGTAATCCAAACGGTAAGTCCCAAGTTAGAGGCCTGAGCGGATAGGTCTGAGAGGGTATGTGCTAGGACATTGTGTATGTGTAGGAAAGGCAAGATAGGAGTCCATACATGGGTATGGGAAAGAGAAGAACATAAACTAGTCTGAGCTGAAAAACTTCAGAAAAACCTGCCATTAGGAAAGATGTCTAGGTTGTTTAGATCTAGCTCCTCAGTTAGCTCTCGGTCTTCCATGGGGAAGTTACCAGAAATTGTTAATCAAGAACATGCAGAGTTCCTTTTAGATGCTGAGCTTGAAAAATCTTTAAAACTTAAAAGTGTTCAAACTTCATCCCAAATCAGCCAGGCTTGTTATACGGCACATAGCCAAAACGAGTTTAACGAAGAAGATGAAGAAGAAACAGATGTAGAATCAACAGAAGGAACTGTTCGACCTACTGCATCTGATTTCCAAGTTGTCCCTCCTATTAACCCTCAAGTAGGAGTCATAACTAGCCCTAGGCTTAAAAATTTAACCAAGTCTTTCAAACCAAACCATAAAAGACTTAATGAAGATTTAATGTCTGAAGCCAACCTTCATCGCCGAACCATTTACCGCGAAAGGTTTACTAAAGACGAAAAACTTAAAATCTTCAATCATTGGAACAGAATCCATGAATGCAACTGAAGAAGAATTCAGCTTTACGGAGACTTTGAAGTGAGGATTCTGATGCTCTTTCGGAGAGGAAGTAGAACCTTTGGGAAAGGAAGCCTTTGGGGCTTTGAGGGCTTTGGAGGCTGGGGAGGCCGAGAGAGAAGCTCTGGCTGAGTTGGAGCTTCTGGGGAAGCTTGAGACAACTTGTCTGAGAAAATTCAGAATAGAGCTGCTCTTGAATGTTGGTAAAATTATATTTATCACACAATTTGACTGAAAATTGCCTAGCAACACAATTGTCAGCAAAAATGTACTGCCACTCTAGGATCATGGAACCCATAGAAGAAAAGAAGTGGAGTGAACTAGGAAAACAAGATTTGTGTCCTTCTTCAAACTTTGTATACAGTCGAAAAATATTGACTGCATCTTTACTGCAATTGGCATGATATTATGGCAGGGCCCATGGATGTGCCACCATCTGAGGAACCATGCTGGAAAAGGTCCTTTGAAATCCCTGTCAAACTGCACAAACCAACTGTAAGCAAAATTTCGAATGGTAAGGAAGACCTTATACCAGGCATCGATGTAATCATGATAAGAATAAGGTATATATGGATCTTTGAGGGGTTTGGATTGGTGAGGGGCAATCCCCACGGCAGATTCAGAAATGAACCTTATCACATAAAGATGATGAATAAGTAAATTCTTTTTGGTAAGATGAGCTTGATAAATGGGTTTTATCTTGACGGATTTTGTATAGAAAGGATATCAGTATAATACCTCAAGTTTTTAGAAGGAATGAATAGCAAGAAATGCCGTCCAAGGGGAAAATAATACCTAGCTAAGATGACTAGGTGATTTGTAATGACTGGAATTTGGTTAATGACGAACAAATTCAGAGGAGGTTTATGATAGTAAGGAGAAGTCTTACCATGGTATTGATAGAACAGACTTACCCTGCTAACTGGTTTTTATTATTATTAATTATTATTATTATTATTGATTATTATTATTATAGAAGCAGACTTACCCTGCTAACTGGTTTTTATTATTATTTATTATTATTATCATTCTGCTAACTGCTAACTGCTAACTGTTTTATTATTATTATTAATTATTATTTTTATTATTAGAGTTTTGTCATGGGAAAGGAATGAAGAAGAAAGAAATGGAAAGAAAAAATAAAAATAAAAATGAGAGAGAAAATATTAATTTTTTAAGAATTTAAATGTAATAGTACTTATCAAATTTGATGAGTAGGTTCACTTATCAAATTTTTTTTATTAAAAATGTTAAGTCCACTAAAAATTTAATTAAACTTACTAAACAAAATAGTCAAAATCTTGTGAGTCCACTAATGGTGCCGTAAGTTTGGGGGGTACTTGAGGCATGATTCCCGACGGTTACACATCATGCAAGGGAATCTTGGGGAGTTAGTCCAAGTGGGTATATGTGGCCCTATCGTGGCCAAGGAAGATTGTTTGCCCATCGTCCAACGTGGCTGCTTCTCAAAAGTGGTTAGAATTCGGATCGGATGCCCGTCGGGCATCTGGAGATCCAACAGGCCTAAATTAGTAAATGATATGATAAGGGGGTGGGCTTTCATTGTGGCCTAGGTCCAAAAGGTCACCATCGACGAGGCCCAAATGGGTAACCAGGTACTACATGAAAATTAAAAGAAGTAAATTAACATTCTCTCCCTAGCGTCTTGTCAGCTACTGTTCTTCGATGAGGTGGTTGCAACAACTACAATTTTAGTATTATTTACTACCGAGTTACAAATGTTTAGGCCCATCACAATGAATAGAAACTGGACAAATTCTGTTAATTAGAAGCTAACAACTCAAATCTAATCCAGGACTGGAATCCAAGCCAGAACTCTCCATCTAGACAACCCCTATGTTTGATGTTCGGGTGGCTTTAATTATTAGTTTTGAAGAATTCTTTGTACGCACCAGACCTCACCTTAATGTTAGTTATGATGCTTTGTTTCAAAACGGAGGGTAAAGCTTTTTCTGGGAACAAAAAGAATGGAAAAAATTAGGAGCTTTGACTAGTTGAGAGACATTCAGACATTGGAAACTTGGTCTTGGTCCAATTAAGTAGGATAAGCAACTATACATGGGAAGCTTTGCCAACTATCGCAAAACAATTACAGATTGAAAAATACCAAAGCCAATTTGTGATCCTCGCCAATTTCACACGCAATATAATTGAATTCTAATGATAGCTGTTGTTTGGGTGGCCTTTAAGCGATGAGCCTAATTAGGCTTATGTCAGATGTAATGCAGGCCAACTTTCTTTGCCTACG
>FXXK01004240.1:0-11423 GCA_900184695.1 Betula pendula | reverse complement strand
CCGGGATTTAACGCACTGTTACACCTCCCCTTACTTAACAGATTGTTGTTTGCACCCTGGAACCGACTCCCAGCGTTTATTCTTATTTACCGATTTAGGGGGACGACCCGAGGTCCACTGGACAGCCCCTCACACCCCTGCTACCGACCAGCTAAATGTCCATCATTACCAATTCACAGAAATGTAATTGTAAAGTATAAGCAGTTTATAATGCATGGGCATATGAATAAAACAATACTTTGAATAAAAAGAAGACAGCGTCAGGCCCCAGTAAGTACTTCATTACTTACACTTTCTTTCGTAGAATAATTGTAATCCACCACTGCCTAAGCAATTATGGGATATTACCAACAACATATATATTAGTGACCAATCAATAATAATTGGTCAGTCTTCGGGATCCTTGCTCTTAGCCTTTATTATTATCCATCACTTCATTTCATTTAACTTGATTTTATCCCATACGTATTACTTCAATATATAACAAGTCATATTTGTGAGTAATTCTCACCATATTGTCCATAAATTTTCCAAAGCATTTAACTTATGAAATCCCACAATAAGTTGTAGGACATGCCATAAGGATACCCGTTGACCAATAATGTAAATATCCAATATTCCACTCCGAATACCCCACCGAAGGTAAGAGCATGATTCGATGAAAAGTATTTAAATAAACCAAAAGGTAATACTGCATAAACGCCCACTATTAGAAGGGGCTTATTATGAGTTATTATGTACAATATTTGGAAAGAATTCTTATAGCCAATTTTCACTCAATTCATGCCTATTACCGGCCGAACGACAGGGCCACATAACGTTTAGGCATTGAGATTGCGGTGTTATCCACCATAAGATTAAAATAACAATATCATAAAAAAACCTCATGTCTATACATCGAAAGGCAAAGGCCACATAGTATTTAGACATGAAGTTGAAGTTAATAATAAGATAAAAATACAACTAACAAAAAATATATAGGGTTGATTTTACAAGTTTATAAACCTTTTCCATATTCCTTAAAACAAAGCTCCGCTTGCTTCCATTTTTTAGTCTTTTGAGCACTTTAGGATCCTTGAACTAAAACCAATAATCAAACATATTCCAACACATATTAGATACATCAAATATATTTAGACAAATCCAAATATCATCAAAGAGTACTTAGCAAAACAGATTAGATAAAAAATTCCACAAAAATACTCAAATAGAGCCGAATGGGTGTAGGATGAGTTCTTGGATGTTTTCTCATGATTCCCAAAGCCAAAGGATCAATGGAAACATGATTATAAAATATTTAGAACCATCCTAAGTGATCAACACAGCCATGCAAAACAGTTTTGTGAAAAACACAAAAATTTCCCAACACCCCTCTATTGACCCGGTTTTGAAGCTGTTTGGGAGGAGGGATGAAGCCTTTCATACCTCAAATGGACTCCAAAATGGACTCTAAAGGTTGGGTTAGCTTCTGGCACACCTTCAACGGCAAGGCTGTGTATAATTTCTGGACAGTTTGGAGAAGAATTGCCTCAAAAAACCCCTAGTCCGGTGGAGGAGGGTGTGAGTGAGATGAATGGAAGAGATTTTTCTTTTTGGGTGCAAAGGATTGAGTGATTTCGGGTGCTGGCCCCTCTTCTCACATTTATAGGAGAAGCCAAGGCTTCTAGATGGCCTTATACACGTTCAAATCAACCTGCCTTCAATGGAGGTAAGCTTTCCATGCAAGTTTACCAAAATGCCCTCAAAGTCAAAGATCTTTTTATGACGAAATTCTTTGGCTTTTAGTGCATTCTTTCTTAGAAACCTCTCCCAATGCCAAGTGTCAAATTACCTAGGCTTCTAAATCAATGAAGGAGTTGGCCCTACCTAGTGATTTACAGTTTTAAAAGCTAATTCAACAGGTTGGAGGTTTTAAGGGCTCGGTTTTTAGCCATAAAGTCAAACTGGCCTCGGAATTGGAATTCCGATTTCACCAAACCGAAGTAAAAACCATTTATATACTAAATAGTCCATTTATGATATAAAATCCAAATGGTGAAACTCCATTTTAAGAAATAAGGCCCGGGGTCAAAAGTGCCACGTAAGCGATGAATAATCATCTTTATGCCTAAAAAGGTTCAACGAATCGACTTTTATCGGAAAAACTCTACTATGTCGTAGAGGTTTCGATACAAGCATAACGGGCTTCAGTTGAGGTAAAAAACTGAGTTCGTTTGACCCAGTTTTTGATACTCAAAGTGGTCGTCAGAAACGATCCTTTTTCGTAAAGAGATTCTTAAAGGTTTTGGCCTATTTTGCCTAGAAATCTCTTAAACTTCATGAATGTCTCTAGAACTACTATCATAGCTAAATGATAATGTTTTCACAACATATATCATGTAGTTTAATAATATGCTTAAGAGATTTGAATTCCTCGGGCGTTACATCCCACCCACCTCATAGGAATTTCGTCCGCGAAATTAAGACCTAAAAATTCATAGCTCACCTCAAAATCGAGCGACTCAAATTTTAATGTAGCATCAAACTCCCATGACAGACTTTTATTCCATCTATCATACTTATCATATAGAAATATTCTAAGGAATAAGAAGGGTACAAGAAAATAATGTATTTTCCTTTGTACCAATTATCTCAATATTTACCTAAGTACTCAGTTTTGTACAATACCATAATCTAATCATGAGCTCGAAACATCAATCGAAGTATTATACCCCAACCTATCTCCAAAATACTTTACAGATCATAGGTTTTATTATTAAATGAGGCTTAGACATCAATCTCATAATTCCATCAATACAAAAGTCTAATCTTTTTCCCATTGTTCACAGCCTCAATCTAGTTACTTCAATTTGAAAATAATCATACTTAAGCTATCACGCAGCATTTCTCACTTTCCTAAAAATCAAGCATACCTCGATACAAATGATATATCATGACCTATTTTCCATATTGTCATAATATACTAGATATCAATTCCAAGTTTTTTCTTCTTCATCATTTTGTCATGGGAATTCTATTTCTTATTCTTAGAAGAAAGCCCTATTCAAAATCCAGAGCCTCAATTTCTACTTATCATCACATGGGTTACTCATAATCATTTATGTGCTTATCCTTATCTAGGCATTAGAAACCTGAGCAAAGTGATTTAACTTATCATATGAAAACCTCAAATTTAATACCCAACCTTATTCTTATGTTCCCTAAGCTCTTTTAACTCAACCGGAGCCATGTGGTATTGTGACGCCCGAGGAATTCTAATCTCTTAAACATATTATTAAACTAAATGATATATGTTGAGGAGACATTATCATTTAGCTATGATAATGATTTTAGAGACGTTCATGAAGTTTAAGAGATTTCTAGTCAAAACTCTTTAGAATCTCTTTAGAAAATGATCGTTTTCTGACGACCAATCTTGTAAGTATCAAAAACTGGGTCAAACGAACTCAGTTTTACTCAAACTGAAGCCCGTTGTGCTTGTATCAAAACCCTCTACGACATAGTAGATTTTCGATAAAAGTCAATCCGTTGACCTTTTTAAGCATAAAGATGACTATTTATCGCTTACGTGGCACTTTTGACTCGGGCCTTATTTCTAAAATGGAGTTTCACCATTTTGATTTTATATCATAAATGGACTCTATTTAGTATATAAATGGTTTTTACTTTGGTTTGGTGAAATTAGAATTCAATTCCGAGGCAGTTAACTTTTAGCCTAAAAACCGAGCCTTAAAACCTCCAACTGTCGAATTTAGCTTAAAACTGTTAAATTCACTGAGTAGGGCCGGCTCTTCATTGATTTAGAAGCCTAGGGTATTGACACTTGGCATTGGGAGAGGTTTCTAGAAAGAATGCACTAAAAGCCAAAAAAGTCATAAAGATCTTGGCCTTAGGTAGATTTTTTGGCAACTTGCATGCAAGGATAAGGTTCCAATGAACCTAGGCTGGTTTGGACGTGGGAGGTGGCTATCTAGAAGCCTTGGCCTCTCCTATAAAGGTGAGATGAGCCCCAGCACCGAATTCACTTCCTTCTTGCACCCAAAACAGAAAAATCTCTTCATTCATCTCATTTGCACCCTCTCGGTATGAGTTAAAAAAAATGGTTTTTCATTAACTTTATAGCTCTTGTGTAAGTTACTAACATAGGTAATGGTCTTAATCAGACTGCAACTCATCCAAGTCACAATTTAATACTAAGTTGTATCCCAATTCCAAGGTAAGTAAAATACCAAAGAGCAAATAGCAAAATGTAACTTACTTAACTTACATTTTGACACTAAAATCTGACTGGTGCCCAGAGCAGACCGCTCTGATACCAAACTGTAACGCCCCGGTTTCTATGCAATAGAACCGTAAGCAGAAACCTCCGATTTCCACGTGACATTACTACCTCAGAGATCAGTCTCGCAGCGGATATATTTTTTTTTTCTTTAAAAACACTAGGGGACAACTGAATTACACAATAGAGCTGACTGAAATACCTCGTGAATTAAAATACGCTAGATGTTTTAATATTACAAACATGTGCATACCAGATGCACCAAATAAAAGATAGTTGCAGCATATGCCACAGCACGGGCATACAGTTGCAACATCACACTGTTTTGATATATTACAAACTATAATTAATAAAAACCAAAACATACAAAATACGAAGAGACATATATATACAACAAAATGTTGTCTCTTCTGGGATATAGCACATCCCGACAAAGTAGTGCCTAATAGTCATCAAAGCTAACGAAGGGGTCTCCGCCTTCGTTACCTGCATCATAGTCTATGTAAACATGACATCATCACATTTACATAGGCAAACAAGTGAGTCTACTGCATCCCCAAAATAAACAGGTAATTGAATTATTGAACAAGCATATGACAGATATAATGAATGATATTTTCATGCATCGTTGCGAAGGCTTTGTTTAGTCTTAATGCATCATGAAATTACACTCAGCTCATAATGGGCCAACCCCGGATTACGCACTGTTACACCTCCCCTACTTAACAGATTGTTGGTTTGCACCTGGAACCGACTCCCACAGCGTTAGTTCTTATTACCGGATTTAGGGACGACCCGAGGTCCACTGGATCAGCCCTCACACCCCTGCTACCGACCAGTCTAAATGTCACACATTTACCAATTCACGAATATGTAATTGTAAAGTATAAGCAGTTTATAATGCATGCATATGAATAAAACAATACTGAATATAAAAGAAGACAGCGTCAGCCCCAGTAAGTACTTCCATACTTACACTTTCTTTCGTAGAATAATTGTAATCCACCACTGCCTAGCAATATGGATATACCAACACATATATTATGTGACCAATCAAATAATAATTGGTCAGTCTTCGGGATCCTTGCTCTTAGCCTTTATTATTATCCATCACTTCATTTCATTTACTTGATTTTATCCATACGTATACTCATCAATATAATACTACAGTCATATTTGTGAGTATTCTCACATATTGTCCATAAATTTATCCAAAGCATTTAACTTATGAAATCCCACATAAGTGAGGACATGCCATAAGGATCCCGTTGACAATAATGTAAATCATCCAATATTCCACTCGAATACCCCACCGAAGTAAGAGCATGATTCGAGATAAGTATTTAAATAAACAAAAGGGTAATACTGCATAAACGTCCCCACTATTAGTAAGGGCTTATTATGAGTTATATGTACAATATTGAAAGAATCTCTTATAGCCAATTTTCACTCAAGTTCATGCCTATACCGCCGAACGACAGGGCCACATAACGTTTAGGCATGAGATTGCGTGTTATCCACCATAAGATTAAAAATAACAATATCATAAAAAAACCTCATGTCTATACATCGAAGGGCAGGCCACAATAGTATTTAGACATGAAGTTGAGAGTTAATAATAGATAAAAATGACAACTAACAAACAATATTATAGGTTGATTTTACAAGTTTTATAAAACCTTTTCCATATTCCTTTAAAACAAGCTCCGCTTGCTTCCATTTTTTAGTCTTTTGAGCACTTTAGGATCCTTGAACTAAACCAATAATCAAACATATTCCAAACACATATTAGATACATCAAATATATGTTAGACAAATCAAATATCATCAAAGAGTACTTAGCAAAACAGATTAGCATAAAAAATCCACAAAAATACTCAATAGAGGCCGAATGGGTGTAGGATGAGTTCTTGATGTTTTCTCATGATTTCCAAAGCCCAAAGATCAATGGAAACATGATATAAATAGTTTTAGAACCATCCTAAGTGATCATACACAGCCATGCAAACAGGTTGTGAAAAACCACAAAAATTTCCAACACCCCTCTATTGACCCGGTTTTGAAGCTGTTTGAGGAGGATGAAGCTTTCATACCTCGAAATGGACTCCAAAATGACTTCTAAAGGTTGGGTTAGCTTCTGGACACCTCAAGCAAGGCTGTGTATAATTTCTGGACAGTTTGGAGAAGAATTGCTCAAAAAACCCCTAGGTGCCGTGTTGTCATATGCTTGTTCAATAATTCAATTACCTGTTTGTATTGGGATGCAGTAGACTCACTTGTTTGCCTATGTAAATGTGATGATGTCATGTTTACATAGACTGTGATGCAGGTAACGAAGGCGGAGACCCCTTCGTTAGCTTTGATGACTATTAGGCACTACTTTGTCGGGATGTGCTATATCCCGGAAGAGACAACATTTTATTATACATATGTCTCCTCGTATTTTGTACGTTTTGGTTTTTATTAATTATAGTTTGTAATATGTCTAAACAGTGTGATGTTGCAACTGTATGCCGTCTGTGGCATATACTGCAACTATCTTTTATTTGGTGCATCTGGTATGCACATGTTTGTATTATTCAAACATCTAACGTATGTTAATTCACGAGGTATTTCAGTCAGCTCTATTGTGTAATTTAGTTGTTCCCTAGTGTTTTTAAAAGAAAAAAATATATCCGCTGCGAGATTGATCTCTGAGGTAGTAATGTCACGTGGAAACCGGAGGTTTCTGCTTACGGTTCTATTGCCTAGAAACCGGGGCGTTACAGGTATGGTGCTCTATGAATTGGCTCTGTTCCCGGCATTAAGTTGATTGTAAACTCGATTTCACGATCAGGCGGTGATTTGGATTGAACTTCGGCGAATACATCGGGATAATCGCACACAACCGGAATATCTTCCAACTTCTTTTCAACTTCAGGCTTAGCCGATAGATTGTGTTTTTATATGACACAATTTAACATATGATGCAGAGATGAAAGAATGTGTAGCTCCAGAATCAAAAAGAGTACACGCAAGGGTACCAAACAAAGAAAGGGTACCTGACACCACATTATTGTTTTCTTCTTCTTTATTCTCTTCATCAGCGGGTGTAAGTGTGTACACCCTGGCTTGAGCGGGTCGCTTTTGCTGTACGCTACTTCCCAATTGCTTTGCTCCATCAGCTATCTCTAAGGGGCAGTTCCTTTTGTAGTGGTCATGCGAGCCACAACGAAAGCACGCATCTCCAGTCGTCCTACACTCGCCTTGATGCATCTTCCCACACTTGGGACAAGCAGCACCACGGCTTCCCACGGTTGGAGGATAACTCTTCCTCTCCGTTGCTTCGAAGCTAACCTCAGTCGTCGGTCGCTTAGATGGATACGATGCTTGGGGCATTGATCGTTTCTTCTGCTCGTAAGCCGCTGATGTCTCATGGATGCCTCTCTCTGCAATTGATGCTACGTCAACCAGCCTGACATAGTCCTTGATTTCAAGGCACATCACTCTCCCTTTGATACGCGGATTCAGATCGTTCTCGAAGCGTTCAGCTTTAGATTCCTCATCAGGGATTAAGTTTGTAGCGAACCTTGCTAGCTCCGTGAACTTAGCGGAGTATTGCTCCACAGTCATAGCTCCTTGCTCCAGGTTCTGAAATTCGATGGCTCGGAGTTGACGTTGAGCACGTGGAAAGAAACGCCGATTAAATTCTTCTACGAATTGTGCCCAAGAAATGAAATCCCCGGGTGCCATGCCTATTTCCAGCAATTCTTTACGGGACTTCCACCATCGACCCGCCTCGGCAGTGAGTTTTAGTGCCACGTATCGCACTTTTTGTTCGTTAGTGCAACCAAGAGTCTCAAACAGCAATTGGATGTCTGTTATCCAAGCCTCAGCCACTAAGGGTCCTTGTGCTCCATCAAAGAGACGAAACTATTGACCTGAGAAGTCACGCAAGGTACACCCAACTTGATTCCTTCTATCACTAACCGGGATACGGTCAACAACTTCGGCAAAGTGCCTATTTGTGTCAACCATGAATTGGGCCAAAGTGGGATGTATTCCCTCATTATAAGGTGGAGGAGGTGGAGGTGGTCCGTCATTGTTTTCGTGGTGAGGTACCTCATTTTCCTCATTAACACTAGGTCGGCGTCTAGGCGGCATGTTTCTGTTTCAAACAACCCTACTCAACAAAACAACATAGATGGGTCTTAAAAATTATATCATTAGTCATTGATCAATTAAGAACAATACCTTTATTCAAAAAAAAATATTACGTCTTTTATCGAAGGACAATCTAACCACCAATCTCTAATTTAATGCTTATAGAGGGAGCAAATAAACACTTATAATGGTATATATATATAAATATAAAGATAATTTATATATATACATAGGTATATATAGTTATACATAGGCATATATCCACCTCAATAGACATATACATACATATATATATATTTATCCAAATCAAAGGCATATAGATAGATATACATAAACATCATTTATATACACAAAATATATATTTAGACATTTCATCTACTATGCTTTAGTACATTTCTAACTTATACCTTAGATCATAGAGATGTGAGTCTCTAATAAGAATGATTATAGGAACTTAAAATTCGATCAATTCACATACATACTTGTTATCTAACTCCAGACATCTTTACTGTAAACAACAGTTAATAATCTTAACATCTATGAAGATTCATACAAAGTCTTTTATAGAGTTTAAAAAAAATGGTTTTTCATTAACTTATAGCTCTTGTGTAAGTTACTAACATAGGTATGGTCTTAATCAGACTGCAACTCATCCAAGTCACAATTTAATACTAAGTTGTATCCCAATTCCAAGGTAAGTAAAATACCAAAGAGCAAAATAGCAAAATGTAACTTACTTAACTTACATTTTGACACTAAAATCTGACTGGTGCCCAGAGCAGACCGCTCTGATACCAAACTGTAACGCCCCGGTTTCTATGCAATAGAACCGTAAGCAGAAACCTCCGATTTCCACGTGACATTACTACCTCAGAGATCAGTCTCGCAGCGGATATATTTTTTTTTTCTTTTAAAAACACTAGGGGACAACTGAATTACACAATAGAGCTGACTGAAATACCTCGTGAATTAAAATACGCCTAGATGTTTTAATATTACAAACTGTGCATACCAGATGCACCAAATAAAAGATAGTTGCAGCATATGCCACAGACGGCATACAGTTGCAACATCACACTGTTTAGATATATTACAAACTATATAATAAAAACCAAAACATACAAAATACGAAGAGACATATATATACAACAAAATGTTGTCTCTTCTGGGATATAGCACATCCCGACAAAGTAGTGCCTAATAGGTCATCAAAGCTAACGAAGGGGTCTCCGCCTTCGTTACCTGCATCATAGTCTATGTAAACATGACATCATCACATTTACATAGGCAAACAAGTGAGTCTACTGCATCCCAAAAATAAACAGGTAATTGAATTATTGAACAAGCATATGACAGATATAATGAATGATTTTCATGCATCGTTGCGAAGGCTTTTGTTTAGTCTTTAATGCATCATGAAATTACACTCAGCTCATAATGGGCCAACCCCGGATTAACGCACTGTTACACCTCCCCTACTTAACAGATTGTTGGTTTGCACCTGGAACCGACTCCCAGCGTTAGTTCTTTATTACCGGATTTAGGGACCGACCCGAGGTCCACTGGATCAGCCCTCACACCCCTGCTACCGACCAGCTAAATGTCACATCATTACCAATTCACAGAATATGTAATGTAAAGTATAAGCAGTTTATAATGCATGCATATGAATAAAACAATACTGAATATAAAAGAAGACAGCGTCAGCCCCAGTAAGTACTTCCATACTTACACTTTCTTTCGTAGAATAATTGTAATCCACCACTGCCTAGCAATATGGATATACCAACAACATATATTAGTGACCAATCAAATAATAATTGGTCAGTCTTCGGGATCCTTGCTCTTAGCCTTTATTATTATCCATCACTTCATTTCATTTACTTGATTTTATCCATACGTAACTCATATAATATACAAGTCATATTTGTGAGTATTCTCACATATTGTCCATAAATTTATCCAAAGCATTTAACTTATGAAAATCCCACATAAGTGAGGACATGCCATAAGGATCCCGTTGACAATAATGTAAATCATCCAATATTCCACTCGAATACCCCACGAAGTAAGAGCATGATTCGAGATAAGTATTTAATAAACAAAAGGTAATACTGCATAAACGTCCCCACTATTAGTAAGGGCTTATTATGAGTTATATGTACAATATTGAAAGAATCTCTTATAGCCAATTTTCACTCAAGTTCATGCCTATACCGCCGAACGACAGGGCCACATAACGTTTAGGCATGAGATTGCGTGTTATCCACCATAAAAGATTAAAAATAACAATATCATAAAAAAAACCTCATGTCTATACATCGAAGGGCAAGGCCACAATAGTATTTAGACATGAAGTTGAGAGTTAATAATAAGATAAAAATGACAACTAACAAACAATATATAGGTTGATTTTACAAGTTTTATAAAACCTTTTCCATATTCCTTTAAAACAAGCTCCGCTTGCTTCCATTTTTTAGTCTTTTGAGCACTTTAGGATCCTTGAACTAAACCAAATAATCAAACATATTCCAAACACATATTAGATACATCAAATATATGTTAGACAAATCAAATATCATCAAGACGTACTTAGCAAAACAGATTAGCATAAAAATCCACAAAAATACTCAATAGAGGCCGAATGGGTGTAGGATGAGTTCTTGATGTTTTCTCATGATTCCAAAGCCCAAAGATCAATGGAAACATGATATAAAATAGTTTTTAGAACCATCCTAAGTGATCATACACAGCCATGCAAACAGGTTGTGAAAAACCACAAAAATTTCCCAACACCCCTCTATTGACCCGGTTTTTGAAGCTGTTTGAGGAGGATGAAGCTTTCATACCTCAAATGGACTCCAAAATGACTTCTAAAGGTTGGGTTAGCTTCTGGACACCTCAAGCAAGGCTGTGTATAATTTCTGGACAGTTTGGAGAAGAATTGCTCAAAAACCCCCTAGGTGCCGTGAGAGGGTGTGAGTGAGATGAATGAAAGATT